>JAOVYW010000094.1:283921-301043 GCA_025775045.1 Hiodon tergisus
CATAACATAAATAATTATAACCTTTCAATTATTCATATAATTATCATTACTATTATTATTATTATTATTATTATTATCATCATGTTCATCATCATCAAACATATTTAATTAAATTGTTGAAATGTAAGGCACAATCTTCTTGCATTTTTCTTGTTATGACTGAGGGATCACTGAGACCTTTTTGCTCTGTAGTTCACTGTCGGCCACTGCTCCCCTGCCCCGGATCACAGCGCTCGTCTGTCTCCTCGCAGGACCCGTCCGCCAGACCCATAATTCCCCGCGCCTAGACAAGATGGAGGAAAGCAGCAGCTGCAGGAGAACAATGTTTGGGCTTTGAAGACTCAAAGGAGCGTCTACGGTAAAATAATACAGACTGAGAGAACCAGCGGTGGTCATGCACTGGTAAGCGAAAAGGAAAATAGTGATCTGTGTATATGCGTACGTGGAAAAACATCGAGTATGGGATGGAGGTTCAACAAAGCGAAACGAACTACTTAGCTTGGGCTAGCTAGCTAGCTAGCCTGAGCCGAGCATCAATTGTTCGCTTGTGTTGCAAGGGCCATTTATTATGGGACTATCGTTATTGCTTGCGTAGATGCACCATTTAGCTAGCTGTTTAATTCCCAGTTTTATTGTTTCAATATGATGCACACTAACCAGTTAAGCTATATAACCGCTTTTTATGTCTGAAATTTGTAATTACAGAATTATTCTACGCATTTATCGAGGAAATATCAAGTTGAAAAATGTGTGCGCATTTTGCCTGGCGGTGTTGTTTTATTTAGTTGGTTGGCTAGCTAAGGCTAGCTAGGCCCTTTGTGATTACATGGCGAAGTATTAATAGGACTCCACCATAACGGTCTATTGAACAGTAAGAACTTGATATCCGCTCAAAAAATTTCATCATTACATTTAGGAAACATCTCTCGGTTTTCTTTGTTACTGATTCTGATCGTGGAATGGGAAATTAAATTACGAATCAAACTATTGTTCTTAATTGTAGTTGGAAGCTTGGCAATTACAATACATTACAACCAATTCCACATTTAGCATTCAAGCGAGATCACACAAAGGCCTCCGCATCATTAAAATATGTTACTCAAAATAATACATTTGTATACATCTACGGGAATAATAATTATATATATTCTTGATATATAATTTGATTTGATGTGTTCGGCATGGGAACCACAAAGAACATCCGCTTCCATAACGTATATATCCGTACGCCAAACAAATGGTTGGTAGACAATTGTTAGCTATCTTGCTAGTGATGTCGATCTGCAAACCCTCAGTTCAGATATTATTTTTGACGCAATGGAAATTAATTTCAAAACTTTTCCCCCTTTGGTAACTAAAATATATTGGTTTTGTTCTTCACGAAGGATTGGCTTCTAAGTTAGTTCAGATAAACGTATGTCAACATAGATATTTTTCTCTCCGTAGTGGTGTATACCGCTACATACATATTTGATACATCTTCTAGGGTCAAATTTATCATGGATGGAAGTCAAAGTTTTAGCTTGAAGTAAAAGCCCGGCCTATCTTATATTTCATATTAGTTGTTATATGTATGTATCGGTTATTAGCCTACATTAGCCATGTCTTTTTAACGTTACTCGAAACCGACGGTGCGTTGGTATTGTGTATCCCGTACGATATTGAATGACAAATGCATCAGTTACCTTAGGGATTTCTTGAAGGTTGTTTGCTAAAAATCAACAAACGTGATGTCACTGTCTACTGTGGATGGCCTTGGAAATTTCCATGCATCGCCGTTAGTTGTATTAATTCCCTCTAGCGTTGCGCAGGGCAAGGGCATTTCGGAGAGAGGGAAAATTGAATCATAAATCCATCCAATATGTCCCGTTTTAAATCTGACCCAGTTCCTCAGATAATTTTAAGGAAGTTGATGTTCTCAACTGTATGTAAATAATCTGTGGTGCTCAGCCATGTTGAATAATTTCGCAACGTGCGTTGTTATGCGTTTTTTATGCTGGAAGCATTTCCAGCATTTTTTAAATAAGTAAAATTAGTCGCTAATAAGCCCGCGTAACTAAGATGGAGAGAAGTTGAATTGTGGGGTTTCCCCACTGCTATCTGGTTATCCGTCTCCTTGATACTACACAAGTGAGAGGAAATGTTGTAATGTACAACCTTGGTTCGAGAAGTATGTGGGAAAACGAAACGTTATTTGGTTTAAACCCCATATTAGCGTATATTAGTTACATATCCTTAGTCAGATTGATACATTATTTCTGTTTCAAGGCAGTAGGCAAAGTCAGGATTGGAAAAGCAATGTGCCAAAAATAAAGATTTAATTATTTTTTCCTCTTACAAATGAGTAATGAAAAATGTTGGGAGTAAAAATGATTTAAGGGGTTTATGGCTTTACACTTAATGAGCATAACCATACACCTGATAATCTAATTCGTCTGACAAGACTTCATTCGCAACGGAAATATCCAAATGATATAATGAACCTGAATGGTCTGATGCAGTATTTGTAAAACCTGGGGGACCATTCAAAATTGAAATGTCAGCACCCATTTTCCTTTAGGCAAGCTGAGCTGGTCTGTCAAATTGTGGGTGGTTGTACAGGCGCTGTGCAGTAGGCTGCCCTCAAAGGTTAATGGCTTCTTCCGTTTTTAGGGCTATAATGAAAGACAATATATCACGCTTTAAGAGACTGTGGCCATAAGTAGTCCTTGAACATGTGATTCTTTGCACAGCTAACCGTTTTTTACAATACTGCCATTAAACTTTTTTTTCTTTATTTAACCGTGCCATTAATTTGAACAATTTGGCTCTGCAGGAGTCGCATAGCAATTTCACATTTGCAACCCGTCTTCCCTCCACCGTTACCTGTCTTTTTGGCGCCTGCCAGCTCCAATATCGAAGAATTTGGGGGTGTGTTATTCATTCACAATATAGACTGGAAGTAGGCTTTTTTTTTTTGTCCCCGGCTCGTGCGGAGGTGCCATGTGTGCCGGAGGTTCTGTAACGGCTTAACCGTAACTGGCTTAAGTGGCCTTTGATCTTTAGTGACCCGGTGAGATAAAGAGGAAGTGACTCCTGCTTTAGCCTTTGACTTCAGTGTCCTGCATCAACATATAGTGAATGCATGCATGTATCGCCTGGACATCACCGCCACAGGGCTTATGACGGTTATCTTCTCTGGTGGACCATGTAAGGCTCATCTGTCTCTTACTTGAAAATGAATGCATGCTCGCAGTTGACTCCTATAAAGAAATATAATTGTATACCTACACCGGCCAAGCCATGTGAGCTGGAGTTTGTCAGTTTGAATCCGGCGAGTGTCGTTAGCTGATTGCGTCCGGGAGAGTGTGGTGGGGGTGGGCCTGGGTGGGTTAATTGGCAGGGTTTCTATCGAAACGTCGCTAACGAGCCTCTCTTACTGGGCCGGCAGTGCCTCAAGAGGGACGGGCCTCTCCTCCAATTGGCTTTGAACCTTTCACGCTGGCTGTGTAGCTCGAAGGTGACTAGGTTTCCTGGAGAAAACTCCACTCCTTGGTGGCCAGAGTCGTATTTGGCTAGAGTTGCATTTGCATTTCTCCAAACTGGGAGAGAAAAAAGAGAACCCCTGACAAGAAACCGGTCTGACTTTCCAAAATACAGTTTAGATTCTGGCTATATATATAATTTGAGTAGGGGGCATGTTGGTGCATCTGTAATGTGCGTTTGCTTTCTCCTCTCACTCCAGGGTGTTTCTGGCTGGCTCCAGTTAGTTTTCCTGCCCGAAGAGCACCATGAGTATTATCCAAGACAAGATAGGCAACGAGTTCCTGCGCAACGGGGGCATGGAGCCCAACTTTGCGCAGGGCATGATCATGTTCAGCCACTTGCCGCCCGTCACCAGCTTCACGCGCATCGCGGCGCAATCCGTCATGCAGGACCTGCCGCCGCAGGAGATGATCCTGAAGAAGGAGCGCGACTCTCCCGACCTGAGCGGCGACTACGTGCACGCCGCCGGCATCAAGCAGGAGAAGATGACGGAGCACGACTACCGCCTGCCCCTGTACCCGGGCGGCGCGGGGAAGAGTGCTGAGCTGCTGGAGGTATCGCTCGGCAACCACCCCAACCTGCTGGTGCACGACCTCAGCCTGAATAACGTAAGGCTTCCCCTTTCGCGCCACAACCACGGCAGGACTAACGCTCACCGAGAACCAGTGAATATTCAAGGCTGCTCGGGGGATTGTTTCGTCTAGTTCTGTTGCGTGTGAAGATGATGATATCTCGCCGGAGTGCTAGTTTGCCAAAAGTCTTTAAATGCCTAGTCATTCTGTTATCCGCCGATCACCCCAAAGGAAGGCAATGTCCGAAGCGTTATTCTCCAGCCAGTCGGTTTACAAATGACTTTTACAAATAGTGGTTTTCCTCAATTGTTGCCAAATGTTTGTGCCGGGTCACACATACGATTTGGCTATTGGCTAATACTGCACTAACAGTGCCGTTAATGCTGCTTACATCAAAGTTGGTTTATTATGCTGTTTGTTACATGCAGTTTAAGTCAGAGGTGATGAAAGACACTTTTTGGTTGGTTAGACGCATCCTCAACTGTTTCGGCAATCGTTTGGTTTATCCTGGGAGTCACAGGCTATTAAATTTCTGTCGAAAAACAAAGTTTTGTAAAAGTGGGTTTCTTAGTTGCAGGTTTCCTTACTTGCGTTACTACGAAACCCATTTTTACTGAATTTAGCTTTTCAGCAGAAATTTCCTAGCCATAAACAAACAATTATATTTACTAGTGCAAACTAGCGTATGGTTTTATTTCACGAATACGGATTGCACGTTACAAACACAAAATGAGCCTTGCACTGATAATTTTTTATTTTATGATAATGAATTGCAAGTCACGAGTACAAAAAGCCCGTTTGGCTCATTATTTACCCCGTTGGACGCAGTGTTACTGTAGGCTATAGAGTATACGTTGGGCCAGGGGCTCTGGACTGGAGGCACAGCGTTCGGCGAGACTGGGTAGCCCAAGAAGTAGACCGGCGATTCCCTAACAGCAGCTGGTGGGATTTACCCCCACACTTCGCTGTGTCCAACTTGAAATAGTTTTGTGCAAGGTGATCTGCGAGTTTAGTTTGAAATGATATACCTTTAAAAGTAGCACGTTAGTGGGAAAGCTGTTAACATTGACAATTTAGTGCAGCCTTCCCTTATACCTTTTATGTATTTCTGAAAGCATGATCAGAGGAGCCTACTGAAGATGACCTGAAGCGCTCAGTTAAAACTGCCCCAGGAATCTTATTGGAGGAATCCTTTATTACTTCATAGCAGTTTGTTCAGGTGCAAACTGCTTGGCTGTCTCTCTGCTTCTCTCGTGGAGTTCTGTTTCCCCTCCCAAGAAGCTGATGTAGTGTGATGTCTTGTATGTAGTGTGATCACTCGGTTGTTTTCACTAAATTGTGTTATGCTGTGATTGACTGCGAGCTGTTCCGTTTTTGGCTCCCTCTCCTGGAACTTTTTGTCAAATGCAGGCCAATGACTGGCGTTCTCGGGTGTAGGCAAACTTCATAAAACCAGGGCAGAGACATTTGTATACCGATTGTCTTAATAGACAAAAAGCATGTGGGCTGTGAGAGCTGGAGATGAAACACATTCCTGTCTCTGACCTGTTTTTTCTCTTCTAACACGCCGTTATAGACAACTTCATCATCCTCAGTCTCTTCCCAATCGCTGGTGCCAACATTTACCGTGGTCCCTGTAAAACCATTTTTATCTTTAGGTGTTGTCTGGGAGGCCCGTGTTTCTTGCATGATTACCTAATGTGATGAAAATGTTAATGTAAATCTCTTGCATCTGTTACATTGTTATATGGAAATTGTGATGATTCAATGTCTTCCACCCCTCCCCAGTATTTGAAGATTATTGTACTTGGTTGCTATTAATCTGAGGTTCATAGTTTTAATTTCACACTTAAATGCATGCCAACCACACGATGAGCTGAAATTGGCTTGTCCTTGTTACCATGCACTATTCTGGTTTATGCAGTTGTTAGTAAGGGGGATATTATTCTCATTTCGTTTATTGGTCCAGTATGAAGATCTACACCCCAGGCCTTGACCTTAACCCTGACCTTTTGCACCAACCTCACTGCTTACTAACTGTGAAACCACTCTCTATTAGCGATATGGCATGCCTTGTAAAGGCTGAAGACCACCCTAGTTAAGACTGATGCTTGTCTCCTTTTCCCAGCCTGTCAGAATTTAGTTTCTCTGACACAATGCCACATTACCCCCGAGGGATGACAGTGTATCATAAATATCTGTTTATGGCTCTGCCACTCGGCATCTCTCTAAAACGGAGGCGCCGTACTGTTTGACCCGGGCAACTTGTGAATTTCATCAAACCCGTTCCAAGCGCTGACACTTCGACATCTCTTCTGACCCCCCGCAGCTGTCTGGTAGATTCGTGAAGGAGTCCTCGGGGAGAAGGGGGCGGAGATCAAACGGCGACGGACAGGAGGGCAAGATCCGGAGGAAACGGGGCGGAGACTCCAAGGTGCTGAACTCTAAACTTCCCGTTTGGGTGAACGCTCTCTTGTTTTTCCGTTTATGATTCGCTTATGAAGGTGGTGCAGCTCCTGTAAGTGTTTATAAGTGACGGTTGAACCAGCCAGTCACGGTTGAGCGGGCAAGCTTGGCTTAAGTGTGGCGTCTGACCTCTTCCAGTCCGTCATGCTGGATGGCGACGGGGGAAGCCTGTCTCCCAGCTCCAAGCCGCATGTGTGCGAGCACTGCAACGCCGCCTTCCGCAGCTCCTACCACCTGCGCAGACACGTGCTGATCCACACAGGTAGGGCGGGGCCACCCCCCCACCTCCGCCGTCTTCCCATCCTTCCTGTGAAAGGCTGTCCCCTGTAAAGGTTTGACATTATCGCCAATAGGCTTTTTTTCGTGAGTGGTTTCCATCTTCTCCAAACCCTCTTCCAATGAAAGTAGTAGATACCTTTTGGGTTAGACGGTAACTTCCTTGCGTTTAACGCATTATATAGCCGTTATTACAAATTCTGCTATTAATCATGAGATCAGCTGGTAATAGTATAGTTGTTCCCTGCAGTTATTAACCATATGTGCAATAAAATAATTAAAATTGAATGTACGTTTGTGGGCGAGGGCATCTGTTTTTAAAGTGTCTGCTGGTTCCTTTATAGTGATACACATGCAGGATATGTGAAACATTTGGTAATACTGTTCCTAAAGAACCTGAGGTGTCCTGTGAGTCGTAAAAGGTTTTTGCCTTTGAGCGAGGGTGTCAGTCTAAGCCACCTGTTGATGTTGGTTATCTTATTTATTTTATTAGCTGTTAGCCTGGTGCTGGGTCAGTGCACTTGGTGGCCTTAGCACTGTTAGCCTGATGCTGGGTCAGCACACTCTGATAGTGTCCCGTCTCGCCTTCCACAGGAGAGAGGCCTTTCAGATGCAGCCAGTGCAACATGAGCTTCATCCAGAAGTACCTGCTTCAGCGCCATGAGAAGATCCATAGCGGTGAGTTGTACATGGGATAAGACCCCTATTTAATGCTTACGTCAGCTGGTCATTATAGACTGCATACATGGCATTGGGCCCCGGTTGAATGTGTGTGCTAGAGGGTTAGTATAGACTGCATATATTTGTGCCATTGGCATGGGTCTCTCACTGTTTCTCATGAAAGAAGTATCTTTCTTGAGGAACGCTGAAGTTAGAAATGTGTGTAAATGAATAAGAAGGAAGCAATTTTTCTAACCCCTGTGGTTTAAAGCCAGTGAGGAAGGGGGTTCCCTCCTGTCTGCGATGTGATTCTACGTTCTGGTGGTTACGCTGCTGCTGCTGCTGCTTCTCCTTTGCAGGGGAGAAACCCTTCAGCTGTGACCAGTGTAACATGCGCTTTATCCAGAAGTACCACATGGAGAGGCACAAGAGGACCCACAGCGGAGAAAAGCCATACAAGTGTGACACCTGCCAACAGGTGAGTCCGCTGGGGATGACCTAAACCCTGAGCAAAACTGTAGAGCTGTAAACTGGCCCAGTGGAGACCTCTATTGTGAAGGTAGTACTTTGGGGGGTTTTTTTCTGTCTCCTGGCGTTTCGCTGCCCGTTTTGTCATTCTTGCATTTTCCTCTGCAGTATTTTTCCAGGACGGATCGATTGCTAAAGCACAAACGGACCTGTGGAGAAGCCATAAAGAAAGGAATGGAGCCCGGCACGTCGGACCAGGGGGGCGGGGCCGAGCAGGGCAGCTACACAACCACTCAGGGAAACGCAAGTGCTTCCAGCCGCAAGCGGGCCAAGTCCAAAAACTCTGGGGAGGGTGGAGAGCGCAAAAAGAAGAAGGCCAACCAGACGGCATCCGCCGGGGGGCTCGGTCTGCAGGACTACTCCACGGAGAGTCCCGCCTTGTCGTCCGGAGGCGGCGGCAGCATGCCCGGCCCCAGCATGCACCACCAGCACGGCCGCACGCCCAAGCTCGTCTTCAAGAAGGCCCACAGGAAGGGCCCGGAGAAGGGCAGCCTCAGCCTGGGCGAGGGCCCGGCCGGCCTCCACAACCAGAAGATGCTAGCGGACAAGACGGGCTCCCTGGACCTGGCCGGTGACGGCCTAGGGCTCCTGCAGGGCCCCGGTGCCAAGCAAGGCCCCAGCAGCAACTACGACGACGCCATGCAGTTCCTGAAGAAGCGACGGTACCTGCACGCCGCCAGTAGCGGTGACTACGAGGTGAACGTGGGGCACCTGCCCTCGCAGCAGACCGTCATCCAGGGTGTGCCGGCCGGTGTGATGGATAGCGACACACCCCTGGGCCTGCTCGATGCTTCGCCGTTGGGTGTGGACGCCAAGCACGACAAGTCGGGCATCCCAGACGAGGTGCTGCAGAGCCTGTTGGACCACTACTCCCAGAAGCCCGACGGGCACCACGACGTCCCCTTCGACATGGGCGATCAGCACGTGGACCTCCACCCTGCCGCTGAGGCCTCTGAGCTGGGCCCGGAGGAGGGCTCGCCTGGCGCCGGCGGGGACAAATCGGTCACCATGCACGAGTATTCGCGCTTCCTCCTGCAGGCCCTGGAGCGAACCAGCCACGGTGGCGGCTTCCCCCTGGGGCCTGGCGGGCCCTTCTCCAGCCTGGCCCCCAGCAGCGGCCTCCCCGGTGGGGCCCTCTTCTCCGACAAGCATGTCTACACTACGTCCCCCCTGGAGTGTGGCTTCGGCCAGTCTGTTACCTCAGTCCCGCCTGCCTCGTTGCCAAAGTCCCACTTTGGGATGCTGCTGGGCTCCTCCCAGCCTGGCTTCCACCTGGGCGGCCTGGAGCCTGCCCATCAGCAGCTAACACCCTCTCAGGAGCTCACTGACCAGATCGAGAAGCCACACTCCCCAGCAACCTACCAGATTCCGCCTTCGGAGCTGGGCGGCCCCAAGGACCCGCAGCCCAAGGGCGGCGCCGGCTACCAGGACCTGGCTCAGATGGACCCCTCCAAGGGCGTGGACGTCCGGGCCTCCTACCAGATTGAGAACTTCGCCCAGGCCTTCGGGTCCCAGTTCAAGTCCGGGGGCCGCCTCTACAGCACTGACTCTAGCGGAGAGGTGGACCACCGAATAAGGACTCCCGTGTCAGAATTCTCAGGGTATACTAGTTTGTTAGCAGACGTCAATGAGCCAGTTAGAACAGGATCTAAGACCCCAACAAGCCAAAGCTACAGGTAAGGTCTGAGATGGTAGACCTAGTCGCAGGTTT
The DNA here is from genome assembly GCA_025775045.1 of Hiodon tergisus. Taxonomy (NCBI): domain Eukaryota; kingdom Metazoa; phylum Chordata; class Actinopteri; order Hiodontiformes; family Hiodontidae; genus Hiodon; species Hiodon tergisus. Next base: position 293,660 of record JAOVYW010000094.1, read on the forward strand.
GTTTGGTTTTCGTATTCTATTATTTTTTTTAAATAAGGTTATGTTTTAATTATTACACTGCCATAATAATGTTTATACAAAATCCAAGCCGGATTGGTCCGCGTGACCTCCATTAAATGCAATTTTTGTTTTACTCTGTAATTTAGTTGTTATTCATATTAGAGTAATATTAGGTCTGATCGTTAAATGATAGAATGAATGAATAATTAGAGGGTAGTGAAGTACTGGCTTAATTTTGTTTCCTATGAGCCTAAGTGTTTTAGCAATCATCTTTACCAGTGTAAAATAATAATAATAATAATGACGGTGATAATGATGAAGATAAGATAATGGCAGGGAATAGCCCAGATTTGAAATGGCAAAAAAAGTTAAAGATATTGTCTGTTACAAGGATTTAAAGTATTACTCAGGAAAAAAAAGTGGAAGGAGAATTTTATGAGATGCAGCGTACACTCCTCAAAGGTGTACATTTGCAACCACAAAGGTTTTGTTTTTTTTGTTTTTTGTTCCTTCAGAAAAAGTGCAACAAATAATGGAACTGCTGCCTACTAAGTTATACTGATAACACTTTCCACTTAGCTATAGAGAGATTATGGTACTTTTTTTGTCAATGTGGACGCTCGCATTACTTTCAACAAGGGCCATATATATATTTATAGATTTAAATGTTCTGGGGGGGACTGCATTGAGTGGGAGGAGCATTGAAAAAGGGGCGGACCTTTTAGTCACCCTCATGAATTATGTAATGGATCTTGGCCAATTCAGTTTGCTGCCGGGGCTGTTTGTATCAAATGGTTATGATGTCGCACGTGTAGCGGGGGTGGGGGTATGCTAACGGCTCCCTGCTTCCCCTTCTGCCCCGCCGTAACACCCCACCCCCTCATCTTAATGTTTGTGGTAGTGTAGGGGCATTGGCGAGCAAAAGCCGCCGGCGCGCGCGCGGATGGCTAACCTTTTTCCTTCCTTCCGTTTTCACCATCCTCCATGCTCCTCTTCCTCCCCGTTTGTCATCTTTCTTATGGATTCCAATGAGCACTTTTTAAACAAAAAAAAAACTGTTTTTAATTGGACGAACCTAACAGGGCAAATTTAAGGATTGAGCTGAAACAGTGGAGTTGTTTTTATGGGTTCTGGGTAAATGGGGTTGCGTTATGCGGTTTGGGAGGGGATTTTAGTTAGGCGAGGCCTTAAAGCGGGGCCACATGGATTGAGCTGGCTGGCTGGGTGGGTGGGTGGTCAGGCAATAGTGATGGGGGGGTTGTTCTTGCAATGCCATATTGGTTATATTGGATATGTAGGACAGGCAGGAGACGTAAGTATTATAGTGGCTATTAAATGTTCCCCAACTCAGATCAGTTGTTCCCTGTTTTGTTTCAACCGCCCCTTGGCCCTCTCCTGCCACCAAAATGAAATGTAAAAAAAAAAAAAAAAATGTTTTTATATACTGAAACTGGTGGGGGGAGAACAGGCCTAAAGATGAATAAGTATCGCTGTGAATTGAGCAGGCGAAAGGCCGAGTGAAGTTTGTGGTCGTATTTAAAAATGGCCGCTGTTTGTCTTGTCTTCCACTGCGACTGGCTCTCCTGGAAACCCAGCGCTGTTGAATTGATTTTCCGTTCTCTGCTTCTACACCATCGATGAGAGCCCTAAAACCTGGCTAAGAGACTGCATCGTTTGTAATATCATAGGGAACAATGACTGACCACTCAAACCACCAAAATGTTTTTCATGAAATGCGACAAGAAAATTAGAATTGACCTTTATATACCTCATATCACTGTTCAAACATAGCCAGGGACACATGTTCATGTATGTAGCGGAGATACTGTAGTATGTATTAAACATGTTGTATAACCCTATTACATCTCTTTATGTAAACAGTGTTTACAATTATGGAAAGAAGTGGGTTGAAATTTTTTTTTTTTGGCTCTGTAAAGCATTAAACTCTTGAGCAGTGTTTCAATCTGTAATTATCATGTTGAATTTTCTTGTTACAATATTTTTCTTTTGTTACCTGCCATATTGTGTTTTAACGACCTAGATATGTTGTTTACGAAAAAGTATAAAAAAACACTAAAAATTTGTGTTTTCAGTTTCTTTTCTCAGATCTGCATGATATGAAATATTTGATACTTTTTTGTCTTCTCACCACAGCACCAATTTTCCCCCTCTCTCTTTCTCTCTCGTCTAATTTTGCTTTTTTTTTTTCTGGGTTCTTGTGGTTTGATTTGCAGGGCTGTACCTGTCAAATTACTTTATAAATGATTAGAAAAACCAATAAAAATTCTGTTATCAGAATTCTGTTCTCGTTCAAACTTGAATTTGATATCTGCGAGTGATTTTAATGCAAGCAGGAAACGGACATATTTGAAACTTAAAAGAAAAATTCCTTATTGACTCACTTCCACACACAAGTGAACCATGTAAGTATTTGAATGAAAGGGGGGGGGAAACCGTAGAATGAAAAGTTGGACATTGTAGTGCTTGTCTGTGTCTACTGTAGGGATTTACCTTACTGTAATTTACCACATATTTAATTTTTAAAAATCAGGATTGGTTTCTCCACTTAGTGGCATTTAGCACTGGGGAATCAGCTTTGTTTCTTAAATGTCCCTGTTCTGTTCCATTTAAATGTATTTTGTGGTGTTCTATGTTCTGAAAGATGTCCCCTTCCTTTTAGAAGTGTATGATTCAGAAGTTGTTCCTAAGACCTGGGCTTGCCTACAGTCAATTTATTTTACTTAGTGTTGTTTTCTGTGTAAAAATTCCCTCTTTCATGGGTGGGAGTCCTGCCCCTCGAGACTTGTCTTTTTTCTATCGTCGTACCGATTGTTCAGTGCTGTTGGACAAATGCAGAGTGGGAGGTGAGCCGTCTACTTAAGTACCGGCCTGAACAAAGAACGTTCTGTTTCCACACTGGTTACGAAACTCGCCGGGTTACACATTCATCTTCCCACCTTCTGAGATACAGAAAAGCAGGGTTATTGACGGCTAATCTTTAACAGGCCGAGGCGATGCGGCAATCGCATTTTTGCGGTGAGCGCTGGGCCCTATACTCTGCGTGCCCAGGTGGTGTTGAAAGTTAGGCCATCAGGCCGCTCCACGCCTACTGAAGGGCGTGGATTGTCTGTGTCGAAGAATTTCTTTCCGATGTGAAGTCACGGAAATGTGTTTGGGCGCGCGCTCCTGTCACTAACCCTGGAACAACACCTCTGAGAAGTGCTTCCTTTTTCTGTTTGTGCCCATTTATACATCTGCGGAATGACTCCCCTAAACGCACACGTTTTTTTACTCTTATTTTCTCCAAAGAGCGATCGTGCGATGACTATTGGAAAGGACGCTCTCAGGCATAGACACACGGCTAACTTACAAGTGACTTTGTTCAATGCTAGCAGGGATTCACAGTGTAAACTCACTTCTTAGTCCCTAAGAGAAAACTTCATGCATTCCACAAATTCCATTAAGGAACCACAACGAATCTAAATGTAACCATTTTTTACCCACCATTCTGTGCAGTTCACTGATGAGCCGATAGCAATTTGTTCCTAGTCACAGAAATCCACGTTAATTCTCTCGAACTGCACTGCCTAGTGCTTGGCGGCTGGAAAGTGGTTATGGTCTCCCGTCACACACAAACACGGATGCAGTTCCCTACCTGACTTCTGATTCGGCGTGGGTGCCGTTTCTGGGATTTGTCCCTTCAACCTTCGCTTCACACGTCCAAATACAGCCACAAGCCTGCGAAAGAGACTGAACTGAGATGATGCTGGCAAGTCTGCATGTGCGAAATTCTGTGAAATTCGGAGTGTGGGTGTAGGCGTCTTCCTGGCGGAGAGTGCCGGATTTTAGTCCTGGCTGGTTCCCCAGTGATCTAGGAAGTGTCAGTCTGCCAAATTCTGCCCCAGAAATGATAGCGGAGAGACTGTAAGGGAGCAAGTTTTCTGTTGATATCACAAACCGAACTACTGATCCAGTCCCAGGCATGACCTGAAGGTGGCAGTGTGTCACATTGTCTTGGTTCAGCTCTCTCATCCCAGTCACGAACGATGATTTAGTTCTGTGACCTCAAGTGACTGTGTGTCTGTTTTCTGTCCTTTTATAGAGTGTAAGAATGCCATTTTTTGGGGGTCAAATAAGCTACACTAACACAAACATCACACTGTTGACCACAAAGGCATGTGATATTTAAACCTTGACATCAAAACTCAAAGAAATTAGCAAAAATACAATAAACCCTGTTTAGAGATTTGTATAGAATTTATGGCAACTTTACTGGGTCACAGTTTCCACCAGGCATACCAAAACATTTAGGCCAAAAACCTCATACCCTCTGCTTGGAGATTGAGATCGGACATTACCTCGTGACAATGTTCGTCAAAATCTATGGTAGAATCTGATTAAATTCAACAGTCAGTGTTCTTGACGTGACATCACAACCTGCTGCAACACTACAGGAAGAATCTTCTCAGTAGTCTGAAAAGAAAAGGTCAGATACAGTGACTCTAACCTATAGGGCCGTGACCCATATCTGCTAAACGTGCTGCTAAATTTGTCTATCACTCTGAAAAACCAACAGGTAAGAAAACACTAGTGTCTGGGACGAGCTGCTGTATATTCTCTGCAAGCGTATTGACCCCATTATTAAGCACACGGTTGCAAACTGCTAAAATAAGAAATGAGATTAGTTACGCTTAGTTGACTCTTTCCAGCCTGTTGTGCCAAGTAAAGTTTGGATTGGCCTACTAGTCTTCATTATGTCCATACGTACCTGGCCAGAAGTGGGCACCCAGGTTGAAAACAGAAACGAGGATGGCTCAGTATAAAGGAAGTCCTTGCTTTTTAATATGACTTCCTGGCTTAGGTCTCTGCTCTTTTAAGGGTTGGTTATGGCAGATACAATTGTGGTCACGAAACGGAGTCAGTCAATGTGATTTCCAGATTTCTGGACGCTATATGTACGTATGCGTATCTTTCAAGGGGACTGATGGTATCCGATGTCCTGAACAATGAACCGACCTGGTGTCCTAGTTACCCCAGCGACTGGATTCAGATTTCAGTCTCCACCTATTTTTTTTTCTCTTTGAGCCCGCATTCACTTGACCTAAGCTTCTCCAACAGTGATTTGTTAAAACAACAAGTAGATTAACTAGAGACACTTATCAGTCAGTGGAATACATTGTAATCAAAACTGAACTGAAGTAAAGGCCTTTATTTAACTATTTGAACCAATGGCTAGTCTTTTTTCCTCCCGTTCCCCCTGACATTACTGAAGTTTTGGATTTAAGCAGCGTTTGTATAGTGTTTCGAGCCTCTTAAAATAGGTGTTACAATATTACAATTCAAATTAAATGACAAAATGATTACAATTGCAATTGTTACAATTAAAAGAGGTATGCAATATTATAATGAAGTATGACTATGTGACTAATGATTAGGAATTCCCCTTACAGCACAGACGCACAAAAACATGTCAACATGAGCAATCGGTTAAAATGGAGAGTTTGTTAATGTTATATATTTTGTGCCTCATCTCCCTCATTAATCATTGGTGATATTGTTCACAATTGTGGTGAACTTGTAACTATTAAACCACAGTGAAACATAGGTCAGCCGAGCCGAGCGTGGCAATATTATCCATGTGACTCAAAGGTCTACGCCAGAGACAACTCTGGTCACCAAGGGCGATTATGACCATAGTTTTTGTTCCTCCTTACCTCTTTGTTGAGTTTACTGAAGTAATATATTCCAATGAAAAACCTATTCATCTGGTGTTCTAAGGTGACCCTCAGGCACTAAGTGAAAGGTAACTGTCTAACTTGCAGGTCCTGTGACCGGTCCGTCTCAGCAAGACCTGCTAAACGTGCTGCTGAATTTGTGTATATCTCTGACCATCACCCTCACACAAGCATGCTTCACCAACTCCTGGTGATGCCCGGGCGGTGACAATGCCTGCCCCGCAAACACTAAGCTGCAGAGAATAACATGAAGAAGGCTCAAAATGTCCTTCACAGTGCATTGTTTTTCCGCTCTTTGGATCAGGTTAAATTACCGCAAGAGATAAAGAATTACCCCGATTAAACCAAAACCAACAAAATTACACGGGCCATTTTTTCTGTCAATTATTTGTTCAGGGTGCCGGACTTTAATTACCGACGAGCGCTGTCTTTCAGATTGGTATGCTCCGGAAGATGCCGGTAATTAAAATGAGCTTAGTTTGTCCAATGGCTTCATAAATGAAAAAATAAAAAATGAATAAGCAAAGATTACCCGAGGCCATAGAACGAAACTGGTATTGCCTTTATCAATGTTACGTGCACAATGCTACTCTGAAAGATCTCAAGTTGATATTAGAGTTGGTGGTTATGGATGTTAATTGAATTACGTTTAATGACATTTGACCTGCGGCACATCAAGGGGTGCCGATCGGTTCCTTTGCGCTACGAGGAGCGTTACGATTGCATCATTTTCCAGCTGTTTCCGGCATGCGCTCGAGATAAGGTAATGTCCGTATTTGAATATGTCAAGTGATTCGGATCAGCGTTTTGTGAGTGTTTAGGTTTTCATTCACACATGATGAATCCTTGGTGGTGGACGGGGAGCATGTTCATGTCTCTATGTTTCATCATACAGTCATGATGCTCTGGTCTGAGGAAGACGTGCCGGGCACGTTTGGGTCTTAGAGCTCTAACTTATGTCAAAATAGACAACAGTCTGTATAACCTTTCTTCTATGTGGGCCATGGAGCTAGTTCTGTGATGCTATTAGCAGAACAAACATACTGATATGTCACAGCTCTTTCCCAACCAGAGGTTCGGCAAAGAGTTTTCCACTGTTGGTGGGGCTTTGAGCAGGATGCTGGACTTCTTAACATATTGGCAAGTGGCATAGCAGTTAAGGTTCAGGCAAGTGGCATGGCAGTTAAGGTTCAGGCAAGTGGCATACCAGTTAAGGTTCAGGCAAGTGGCATAGCAGTTAAGGTATTGGAAATTGGCATAGCAGTTAAGGTTCAGGCAAGTGGCATACCAGTTAAGGTTCAGGCAAGTGGCATAGCAGTTAAGGTATTGGAAATTGGCATAGCAGTTAAAGTATTGGACAAGTGGCATAGCAGATAAGGTGTTTGGCAAGTGGCATACCAGTTAAGGTATTGGACAAGTGGCATAGCAGTTAAGGTGTTTGGCAAGTGGCATAGCAGATAACATAATGGCAAGTGGCATTACAGTTAAGGTATTGGACAAGTGGCATAGCAGTTAAGGTGTTTGGCAAGTGACATAGCAGATAACATTGGCAAGTGGCATAGCAGTTAAGGTGTTTGGCAAGTGGCATAGCAGTTAAGGTATTGGACAAGTGGCATCGCAGATAACATATTGGCAAGTGGCATTGCAGT
>JAOVYW010000094.1:301143-312895 GCA_025775045.1 Hiodon tergisus
AAGTGACATAGCAGTTAAGGGGTTTGGCAAGTGGCATAGCAGTTAAGGGGTTTGGCAAGTGGCATAGCAGTTAAGGTGTTGGCTAGTAGTTCTACGTTCATCCACTTGTACGGCTGACTATGCAAGCCGTTTTGGACAAAAGTGTCTGCTAAGCGACTCAGATAAATCACTAATTCATTGGGCTCCGTGGAGCGTTTAATAGCATACATTTACTGCATTTAGTTCAGGTTGTCCCTTCCCTTATTTTCTTCATACATTTAAATTGTTTTCAATGGGTAGTTTAGATTTCCTCTGCATCTAGATTTCAGGGTGTAACTCGCCAAACTGAAAACATGAATGGCCCGTGAATGCTTCCTACAACCACTGTAGTATTCCCTTGTGGTTTTATGGGTTTTATAGCTAATCTTTTTGTCTGATTTTTGGCTTTTTGTCTCTCCCCCAAGTAGATGTTATTACATGACAGCGTATTACAGTAAAACAACAGTTCTCAGTCCTTTTCCTGGTGCCCCCTTAGTTTTTGTACCAATGTATTTCTTAACGAATTAGGTTTGACTAAATTGTTTTGGTGAAGTACATGTTGTTATAGGTGTGTCATTTATTTTTGTTAAGTTATATCTTGAGAAACAAAGAAACACATTATAAAAAATGTATAATCAAGTTAATAGGGAATATTATGCTGTTCAATACATTTCCCAGGCTGATGACACTTAATCAGTTCAAAGAGCAATTTACCTTGTATCCCTTAAATCATTTAAGAGCAAAAATTTTTTTAAAAAAAGCCATTACTTTCTTTTTAGTGGCAAACAGCTATACTAAACAGCAGGTAACAGATCAAAATAATTCAATAATTCAATGAATAATCAGTTGATCCTGAATGAGAAGAGCTTGGTTGGTACAAAAACCAGTAAACACAGGGAGGCTCCAGGACAAGGGTTGAGAACCACCACAGTAAAGCAAATAATTCAGGGCATAACTCCAAAATACGTTTTCTTTCAAAGTACTGCTGATAATTTTAAATATCAATTAACTAATGAGAACCCCCTGTGAATGTCTAACAGAATGCGCTGACATTGTGACTTCTGTGTAGAACTCTATGTGCCTCATATGATAAAGAGTATTAACACCCTTGTTTGCTGGGAGGTTGCTTTCCTGACCGATAATTATTTCATGCTAAATGGCTGTTTATCTCATCTCTTCCTTGAGGCCACGTCTGTCGTGCACATGTCGTGTTACATTTCACCGTGTCATAAGCGCTGCCCTATTTTACATGCAGAAACTGATTACGCCGTCCTCCAGGCCAGTGTTTCCACTGTTATGCAATGTCTGTATCATTTTCAAATATCCGTCAAACCATTATTGCCTTAACCAAAATGGTTGTGCCGGCTATCCCGAATTTCCCTAATTCCCTAATTTGACATGCCCCCTGTCTCGAATCAGCAATGTTCAGGAACGCAACAGGCTTTTAATGTTTGCCACTTATTTGCATCTCAAGTACGTATTAGATGAGTGGCTAATCTGCAACTGTGGATTGGCACAACATTAAGACTCAGATGGGCAAAAATAGCCTCCTTACTTTAAAGCTCACTGAATAGCAGTTTGCAGGCTCTGGTTCCCCCCTCCGAAGAGCACAGAATTTCATGAGAGCTCCCAAATATGCTCTCTAGGTTTTAACCACCTGTGGTGACTCGCTCTGCAGATGTTCTGACAAATGGGAAGGAAGGTGGGATACTGTGCCACGCCTAGGCGTGCCTGGTCCGGGGGTGGGAAGAGACTGGGAAATGAGAGTTGCCGGGACGCCTTTTATTCCTCATTGTTTTAAACACTACGAAAGTAGGTAAATCAAAGTAAAACACCCTCTTCCGGTGAAAAGAAATTGGTGGCTTCTCAACTGATGGAATTCACTGTACACCGTATGATATACTGCGTGAAATCTGATGGCCATTAGTTGCCCCTGGGCTAATTTAGGAGTGTCATTGCAAAGGGATAAGAATACTTATCTATTGAAGACTTTTCAGGTTTTCAATTCGATTTATTTTTTCTATTTTGTCTCGCGGTGTTTAGTGTTGAGTATGTTGTATAGATCAAACTGTGGAAAAGGTCCAAGGTGGTGAATACTGTAATTGCCACCTCATCAATCATCCACCAAAACCCCAAGATGGAAAAATGTCAAGTTCACCATGATTCATGTGGGCTTGATTGCTTTATTTAGGACCAACTGCTCAACGGATAAAACTGGCAATTTGAGATCAACCTGGCATTTTTTGCTGCCTTACAAATGAGCAAAACCAGTTTTGTATGTTGACATAAAGAGCACAGATTTCTGGTGGTGTTCATTTCAGGGGTCCTCTGACCCATGGGTGCAGAAAAAAAAGAGGGCACCTTAGAGACAAACTTCCGGACGAACTTTTTAGAAAAATAACACATGAATATAAGCTTTATATTGAGTGCTCTCATAACAGAGTTCGCAGTCCCACTGTACTGACATGTAACATGTTCCTTTCCTGCTAATCGAAAACAAATGTTGCCTCTGTTATGAAACCACGTGGCCAAAATGTCTTCACGGACACTTCTCAAACACTTTTTTTTTATGATAATGAGGATTTTCAAAACTTATTCTTGCAATGCTTGACTTTGGAGGAAGTGCTGTTTTTTTATTAGCTATTAAAGTTTAATTTGTCCTAAGCATCCTGGGCAAATCTCTTTTTTCTTTGAAATTAGGAACTACAACGGTCACATTTATTATGATTTACTTGTTTATAGTAACCAAACAAGGTTACCAAACAATGTGTGGATTCCCCCCTTTTTGTATTAAATATTTTAACAGAAAACAGTAAATCTGACAATCGCTGGAGTAGCCAATATAAACAATTTTTTACCCTTCGTTTTTGTAAATTATTTAAAAAAAATGCTATGACAGTTTTTATATTGTGTATATTAACATACGCAAACATTAGTGCAAACACAGTGTTGAAGATAAAATTATAGTTTACACTTAAGCTATATGGATTGAGTAAAAAAAAAAAAACATGCTGGACAAAGCAAGCAATTCGGTATCTCCATTATTAACTTCGTTCCCAAACTTCCAAGCAAGACTAATTCTCATCAACACTGTATTATTCCACAACCCGAACGGATCCCTGTCAAATTCAGAGGAGTAGCCAAGCCACGCATTTGACAGCGATGATGTCGCTAAATATCGATACTTCTAACTGATGATACACTCATTTTAGCTTTTCCAAATTTAAAAAAAGTGGTTAGAGACGAATTTCACGAATTTCCTCTCAGAAGTATTCTGAGCACTTGACCGCAAGTCCCGCCTCAGCTAGGAGTGGCTTTGGATTTACTACTCTGTGAGCCGTCTAAAGCCTTCACTTCGAAACACCTGGACCAGATTTACACTGACACGGGAGAGAAGGGAACTACTGCAATATAGGCATTAAAAGGGACTCGGCAGTAAAACGCTCTCTGGGAACCTGAACGTCACCCTATTTAGTTTAGTCTTTTGTTTGTAGATCTCTATATGCTTTGATTTACGAAGATGTTTATACATAGATACATTGTTCTCTGTTGGTTTGTCACGACGGTTTTCGTACCGGGTAAGTGATACTTCTACATAGGATCATTTACATTTTAATAATTTAGCAGACGCTCTTATCCAGAGCGACGGACAAAATCCAGAGCGATGTACACAATTTAATAAATAACATAGCTATATATAGCTATAAATAACACTATCACAGCTAACATAATACATAAATTTATTTTGAAGAAGAATAAGAACAGACTGTCCCCTTGAATTATCAAGGGAGTGAAACCTTTTTTTTGTTGTGATTTGACAAACTGTTATGACCGTTATAAAACATTAAGCCTTACTGGCCTTCTTAAACTATTGGAATAGCAACATTTTAATACTGACAACTAGTAAATTCATGATTGACAACTCTGAAAACGTTAGTGTGATATGACTAATGTGGTCAGTCTATTTTTATAAGGAGCGACGGGTTATACACACATCGTAGTCTTCATGGCAACGGACGTTCTGGTAACGGATATTGATTTAGGAGATGAAGTGTTAAACCTCAAGTCTTGTAATACCAGTCGCAAGCCATTTCCTGCTTGTTTTTGTAGTCATTGCGTTGCAGTCGAAAATTAAGTCAATTATGAGCATAGAAATAAATGGTATTTAAACTTAATATGTACAGGAACTTTCTCAGAACGACATTCGTGTCACGAGCTGCCCACGATATAATAAGATTTCCCTTTAACGTCAGTAAACTCTGTTAATGACCATAGTCTTAAAAAATATGTGTTCTAGGTAAAGGCAGGTCTGTGACAATGGTGCATTTCCTTTTTGGTTTCGAATTTGTGTGTTTGAATTCAAGAATTCAAAATCAGAAGTCAAATCAGAATAATGAAGCTAAATGCCAGTTATTTGTGTATTTTTGTGGGATAATTTAAGATTGAGAATTGATAATAGGAAAACAGTATAATAGTACATTTTCTTTGATTTACAGGAGATTTTACTATGCACTATGTTGTCATAAACCTGAAAGTGAATAAGTACCACCCCTTCTGGGAAAACCATTATAATAATAATACATTGCATTTGGTAAAGTAGATTACCTTCCCAGAGGTTTATACAGTAAGGAGGTGTCTCTACTTTGTCCCTGAAGCACCAGGGGGATTTTGCCCTGGAAGCGCAACACACATCAGTTTTAATTGGAGAGGCACGGGTTTAATGAGCCAACAATTTGGGTGACTATTTAGCGGGATACTATAGTCAAATTAAGAGACCCATGACAGTGATAGTCACTGTTTCCTTCCTTCTGCCCAATCCCACCCCACCCTTTGATAGATACTTCCTATATATATGGATGGATTTAGTTGGATTGATCAATTGAAAAGGACTATGGGGCCTGATTGTTTATTATAATTTTTTTTGCACCTTTGGGACTAGTGAGACACCAGACACTGTGATCCAGCAGGGTGAGAGGGTCCTGCCTCACCACTGAGTCACTGGTCCTGTTGCTCTGCTGACTGCCTGTGATTCATGAGCCAGGCAGTACGGAGGCCAGCCGGCCGTGATGGTCGGTGTAACGGGTGTCACAAGCTTCACAGCCCGCGGTTTTGCTGCAACCTCGCAAAAAATTTCCCATACAATTGAGCAGGCAGAGGACAACCCAGTGTCCCATGCTGGTGCTGAGGAAGGGCACTACCTGGCCTGCACAGTTGGCTTTCTGTACTCAGTGTGTGCCCCCAGGCAGGGGATGCTTGCACCATAAAGATGAAAAGCAATATCCGGGAACCATGCCGGTCACCCTGCGGGTATTTCTTTCGGAGACAATTTCAAAGACATGGCTGGTTGCTTCCACAGTTCATACTTTCAGCGGGGGTCAAGCCTGCATATGTGCCAGTGTCTGTGAGGCAGGCGGTGCAATGCTGAGAGGTTGAGCGCAGTGCTTGACCACAGGTTGGGGCATCTGATGCATCTGACTTTCCGAAGGAAGGACAGTTTAGGAGGTGATGCTTTGCTGCAGGAGACATTCTCTACATCTCCCGATGATGGGATGGTAATTAATCGGAGAGACAGAGGGGCTCTCGGCTGGTGGGTCAGGGGATCTGCTGTAGGAGCCACGCTTGCCTGTGCTGCTCCCAGGCTTGACGTAAGATGGGGCATGGCAGAGATGGCTAGGGGTGAAGCAACAGCCAATACAAATACTGTAATACGTGGGCCATGGTATAGGCCTTGATTTCATTATGACCTGCTGAATTACTCTGTTTCATATAATTAATTAGCATACTGTTCTTAGACTCCCCTGCCTGAGTGGACTGCTGAGACGCCCTTCCTCCTCTCCTACAGGATTACAGTTACTCTTAGGAGCGGTAATCTCAGCCTGTAATTGGAAAGCACTTGCAGGCGGGGGTTAAATAGGATATCATAGTGCACACCCAAAGAACAATCACTGCCTCTGGGAGCCATCTGTTACCCAGGTATTAAGGGCCCTGTAAAAGCCTTGCATTGAGGGTGAGCAGGTTTCTGTCAACTTCACTTCTGCGGCGTTGTCTGCATCTTACGTAAAAAACGTCAGGACCAGTCGCTGTCAGAGTCACCTGTGGCTCTGCTGGGTTGGGATCAGATTTCTTTATGCCATCCTCTTGGTTTTTGGTTACTTCTTATTATTTATTAGATACAAAGGGGCTTCTCAGTAACAAGCAATTTTTTGCCAGAAAAAGGTCCAGAAGCAACACCTTAAGTTTTTCAGATCACTTAATTGAACCAGGCTGGATCCTATTAGTTACACTGTCCACTCACATGCACATGTTTCAGTTTCCCTGTCTTTATTTATTTTATTTTTTGTTAGTGCAAATTTAGCTTGACGGAGCTTGATAAGAAACGGGAAGCCCTCTGACAGGCGAATGGAATTCCCTTTTTACGGGAGCATGCGTGTCACAGTGTCGTCACAGCGGCCGACCGGCCACACCTAACGGAACCATCCCCGCTGGCTGCTTCCCCTTTCTGCGCTGTTTACAGCTCTCAAGGGAACTAATAAGGAGGAGGGATTTGGGCGATTGACCGGCCTCCCCGATCGCAGATAAGGGGCTTATTGAAAATGCGATGGACGAGGAAGCGACGCGTGGGGAGAGCAGTTATGTAGGAGGTTAAAAGAGGGCCAGGGTCATTTTCATGAGATACCTTCTGCGAACTGGCGGCAGCTTGTCTGCTTTGATGTCGCAGCCATGACTACTAAAAGCGTTTAGTTGGGTTCTCTTGGAACAGTTAAGGAAATGGCACCATGCCTTAACGATCTCCTCTGGGAGGAGCACAAAGTTTAAGCTTTAGAGAGTTTAAGTTTAAGTATAGATCTAGTGCTTGAGTCTGTGGGCATCCCTTTTGACATTAACAGGAAATCACAGGGCTAAGTCATTAAGGCGTCTGATTTAATTGTGGGAGCTAGGAAACAGGGTACTCAGCCTTCAGAGAGATGGTCACAAGGCCAGTACAATGCAATTAAAGCCATGCATTATGGCGAGTTTCATGATTTGATTGTGACAATAATAATGTAATGAAATCATTTTAGAACCTGTTTTAGAAACAACTAAGGGTACACTCGTTATAAAGTGTTTGTCATCCAATCATAACATCTGAAGCAAGGACGATTTTGACCTCATATAAGACATCATCAAATGAAACCCCTCACTTGGACAAACTATTTCAGGAATGCACTCTAATCCTTAGTAAGCTGGAGATGTTTCCGTGGCAACTCCCGAGAGCAACTGCCGATTTTGGTACAATCGTGACTCGTCATATTAAGACCATAAACAACCTCCCCTGTTTTGTTCAGTAGTCAGGTATCAGCTAGATTTTATTTTAATGAGAAATGAGACATAGGGAGCAAGGTCACTCTTTATAGGTATTTGTGTACGGGGGCCTTCAATGAAAGTATTATTGTCAGCCCCAAAGTAATGCTTAACAATGAATAGATGACAGCGAATGCATTCAAGTAAAGCTTGGTGTCAAAGTGAGTCATGCAGCTTCCTGGCAGTACAAAGCAGAGCTACCCTGGCTCTCCTACACTCTTCCCTATGGCATTTAGATAACCATCTCCTGCTGTGAAACCTGGCTGCTGCCTGGTTTATTGTGTGGATATGTAAAGGAGGCATGTCGTCTGGAACGTCTGCATGCGTTTATGGGGGTAGATGAGGTGATGGCATTTCGGGGGGGCACCTCTTCATAACGTCAATTTATAGGAAGAGATTCAGTCTCTGAAAAGTTCATAAATGTCTGAATACTGAATGGAGCCCTAGGGTTATGGTCTTTTAGCTTCTATTAGTGACTTATTTATCTACTGTCATAGGTCCTTTAAGTGACCGAACAGGGCCCAGTCATACCCTGCTGAATTAAATAATGTTCAGACTGTGTAATGTAATACCGTGAAGATCTGCACAAAATGTGTTTCATTAAATATAGAGAAAACTTGTTAATCAGATTTCATTGCACATTTTATCGTAACTGCTGAAGTAGGGTTTACCCCATTCCTGTCAATAAATGTGGCAATAAATGTTTTTGAGTCATTGATAATATTTATGCACAGATTTCTTCACACAAAATCATCTCTTGTCTCGACATTTTGTATTTTTTGATTTTTCAATGTTCTGTAAAAACGTAGAACTATGTAAACCGTAAGTGATGGATTAACTTTATTTTTAAGCTGGAACTTGCTCATGGAGGCCTTTAGCGAATTAGGCCTTTACCGAGGCAAGTGACCCGTGGCTCCATTTTATCTTTCCCAGGGGGAAACACTATCTGGGGGGTAGAACATGGGTGTTGCCACTGGCTCTACAGTGATCTCCCTTTTAGTCCTTATCTGTTGTTTCCACTGAAATGATTTGCAGAGAAGTGGCTTCATACATGTGTTGAATACTTGAAAGGAAGTGTCTGCCTTTTCTCTTCAGGTCATGGCCGGTTTCCTTGAATAACCACGGTACATATGATGTTCCTTTCTGTGTACTCCTCTGATTTATTTCTTTAATACATAAACCAGTCGAATAAGGATAGCTTATCATTTACATCACAATACCAGCTGTAAGCACCCCCCCTCACACGCCATGATCCAGAACATTTCTTCCTTATCGCTAGTGGACGTAAGCCTTTTGTGCTGAGAGCAATGGTATTTTGATTAGTAACAATATGCAATCAGTATCTTCCTGGCATAACTTCTGTTATATTGAATTTCTCATGTGCGATGTTTCATTGGATCAGATCATAACTACAATGAACAACCTCGTGTAAAGAGAACACAGGAAAGGTTGGCGATCAAACTTCCCCCCCAGGTGTTTGTCGTAGTCAAGAGTCATTGTTTGGGTGCTGATCTGATAAAATAAAATAGGGCTGCGGTTTGTTTCCTACAGAGCCATTTGGTTTCTGTGTGGTTTCCTTGGTGTTGGAGAGGCAGCTGAATGTTACTCCGCAGCACAATGGCCACGTTCCTTTGGATGAGAGCCCAGGTTAGGGAGACCCGCCAAACCAGTGTGACGGTTTGGTTTTGGCTGCATTGCGGCTTTGCCATCCACAGTTCACTCCAGAAGACCGGGCATTACATGCCCCTCATTGCCACTCTTGCCCCCTCCGGAGCTGCTGCTAAGAAACACACAATTGTCCTGCCACTGTCAGTCTATAGTATTGTGGATAGCCACAGAAAGTCGTGTTCTGAAAAACGTTCAGCTTATTTTTTTTTTATAAGTCTAGTGTGAGGGTATCACTGACTCAGAGCATGTGTTGGCGTCAACCATGGGAAAATGAGTATGAGATATTGACCAAGAGGAAGTGATGTTGCCTAGCCTTTGTTTACACGTTCTGCTTTCTGCATCTCCTGCATACACCCCAACCTATGCCGACTAAAGTCTAATCGCAGAGACATGTTGCAAGCCCTTATGCTGCCAGCAAACTTCCCCCTAGACAACCCTTCCACAACCATCAGTCTGTTCCGTACTTTCATGAGGCCTGCTTCAAAAACACAGAGGGGCAGTTACCGTAGGTGCCTTGAACTTTTAACCGCCTTGTTCTAGAGTCATCAAACTCAAATCAGTTTAGTTAACATGCTCTCTTGTTTAGCCTCTCAACAAAGCTTGGATGAAGAGGAATCTTAAAAATGTATGCTTTTAATGTATGCCTCCTTAATATGAGGTAGACCTTTAACTCCAATCTGTACACACCATAGAATCCTGTCCAATATGGAAGATATGACCACACCCCCTCCACCCACACACATACTCTGCATGTTGCCTGTTCCCAAAGTGTCTTTAAAAGGATGCCTCTTCCTCCTGTTATATGAAATTTTTATGATTATTATAGTATGATTAATTTTTCGATTTGCTTAGTCCAGGTGTTCATTTTGTGGCATGCAAGTGTGTACACGTACATGCTCTAAGGCTGCTTGAGAAAAAGCGTTAGAAACAAGCCTTGAGAGCTGCACCCATCTTGCCGAGAGCTCATCAGGAGCTCTAGTCTTGTAACCAAGTGATAAGCTGTTCAAGTCGAATGGGACAAAACACACTATCAATCCCATGTGCCTGAAAATAATTGCCTTGTGCAGATTTCCATTTGTTTCTATTTAGGGGTCTGCTGGAAGCAACATTACCAGCACTGCCTTCACAAGGCCTCCGCCCACCCATTATGCCAGCTGAGAGAAAATGATTGATTTGTCATCTTTTGTGGATTGCGGACATCACTTCAGGGAGACCCTGGTGTCATTAAAGCAGCATGTAGCTCAGAAAGTTGTGTTCCCTGTAGGCCTCTGGCGTCCAAGTTCACTTCAGGGAGGGCTCACCCTCTAACCTCAGAAAAATCCCTCTTCAACTCTGTGGTCCTGTTCAGTAAGAGCACTTCCGCGAGTGGCGGGTGTTGTTCCTGACCTGATAGGATCCCTGACTCCCCCCTTTCCTATAATGTAAAATAATAACTCAAGGTCACGTAACAAAGAGCAACTCTTTGAGTTATTGGTTTCTGATTATCACTGCTTTTATGAGCTGATGGACAGCTACTTATGAACAGTAAGCAGCAAAAAGACATTTCAGCAAAAATCTCCCTTGGATGAGAATGTTGGAAATAAGTATTGTGATAAGCCCGTTGTTTGATCATTTGTGTTGAGCCTGGAAAACAAAATAAATTCCCACCCTCTGCTTTTCAGCAGTCCTCTTCCCATGTGGATTTTTTCCCGGAGTTTTCCTACGAGATAGCTGTGAGGTTTGGTGTAGTAAAGGGGTGTAATCTTATCTGTCAGTGGTGCTGGGTGGAGTGAAGGCACCCTGTCAGTTCTGAGCTCTGGCTCGCCAGCTGTGGGAGTCTTCCCGGCTGTCAATTTGATAAGACAGATGCTGGGAAGGCCTCGTGGTTTCACTCTTCCAGTTGTGCGTTGAAATTTGCCTTTTGATGTTTCTTTTCACCTCTAAGGATTAAGCAGTGTCCAGATCACTGTCCTCCTTTGGAGGTCCCACACAAACAGCCCTTTCATAAACAAAATGAGTTAGTTATTCTAATTAATCTAGTAATTACTGCTGTGACACTACAAAGGAGAGGTTAAATCCAGAATTTAGTCATAGGCCAAGTGAATAAACTTGTAGTGTTTGTGTTTTTCTTGTGGAAATGAAGCCCTTTGATGTCTGTCATTGTTTCTCTTGCCTGTGTCTTTGTCTTTGCCATGTTGAAATGTCAGATTTCATCAAGGCCATAACTGTCTGTCTGATTGTCTGTCTCCCCTTTTTTCCTGCTGCAGCAGTGTTAGGGAGTACGCCTGCAATGCTCACGTCCATTAATGCACATGGTGAAACCGAGACGGGCACTGTGTCTTCTGGAGAAGTGCTACCCTCTTTCACCGAAGGCACCAACACAAACTATTCCCAGGAGCCAGCAGGGACCTCAGTGGAATCCCAAACCCCCAACACTTCCTTGCAGACGTTCAACTCCCAGAAACCTACCTCACCAGCTATCATCCCAACCACCTTTGACCAAAAAACTAAAGAAACATTTTTAACCCCAGACACCTCTGCACCAGAAGAAAACAATCCTGTCACAGTGGAAACAGACATAACCCATACCGACATAGCTTCCAGTAAATCTCCAGAAAATGACTTTACCACTCCTGTGGCCACCTCTAATCATGTCACTATGGAAAAATACCTGAACTCCACCCATATGGTTTACTCTACATCTCCAGAAAATCACCCAACTATCTCTATTGCTACATCCCAGGAC
>JAOVYW010000096.1:9885-21288 GCA_025775045.1 Hiodon tergisus
TGTGTGGAGTGACATGTCCCCTGTACACGTTCAGAGCTGTGTGGAGTGATATGTCCCCTGTACACGTTCAGAGCTGTGTGGAGTGACACTCCTCCCGTACACGTTCAGAGCTGTGTGGAGTGACATGTCCCCTGTACACGTTCAGAGCTGTGTGGAGTGACACTCCTCCCGTACACGTTCAGAGCTGTGTGGAGTGACACTCCTCCCGTACACATTCAGAGCTGTGTGGAGTGACACTCCTCCCGTACACGTTCAGTGTAAAAACAATCAATGACTTCATACTCTCGTCGTCTTTGCCGGGATTTAATAAACTACATTTCCCATGGCTTGCGTCTTCCATGCCTGGAGGCTGCCAGTTTCCTACTGACGTCAGTCGACACCTAAGGTGCAAACTAACACTGAACAAAACAAACAAACAAACAAACAAACAAACAAAAACTCCATTTAGTGCTGACCTAGTTGGTTTGCGGCAGTTTTACGGCACCTGAATTTCGGCCGGCATACAGCCGGTTTAGCGGAGCCCCTGGCGCTGGCTACCAGCGCATTTGATCAGGTGTGAATTAGAATCGCCCTCCCTCCAACACGCTTGTTACTTGGCACATGACGACGACACGCGGGGGGAGGACATGGCTTGGTACCACAGTGATTAAACATGTGTAGCTCGTTAGGGACTTTTTCTCTCCTTTCACGCCGCTGACATGAGCACTCTTTTATAGAGGAAGAAAAGAACGGATGGTGTTACCTTGTTACCAACACTGAATGTTTATTTAAAATAAAACACTTTTGAGATTTAAAAAATAATAATTTAATTTAACAATTGCTGATGAATTGTTGATTTCCATAAATACTTAATTTTCATAGGTTTTTGGTAATGTATATGTATGTGTGTGTGTGTGTGTGTGTGTGTGTGTCTGCACATGATGCAAATTAAAAACCTTAAAAAACATACATTTTTAGGTGGAGGAATTAATGTGCCAGCTAATTGTACCAGAGGTTGCGTATTAGTTAGTCAAAGGGATTTCATATTGTCAGGGAAATCAGGACGCTCAGAACCAAAGGGGAATCCTAATGAGTCTATCAAAGACTTGATTTGTACCCAACAGACGGCGCAGCTGTGAATTCTATGAAAATATTGGAAATCAATAGCTTCTATGGAATTTCATTAAGCAGCAGTATCCAGAATTGATGGTCTCTCATAAGCTGATGGATGGTGCAAAGACAATTATTAGCATGCTATAAAGAGATGGTAGGACACACAAACGGGCTCTTTTGAAAACTGGTGAACGCTTTCAGAGAAAAAAAAAAGAAATCACATATAAGTATATATTGATTGTGGTTAACTCTTGTGTGGATAGTGACACGGCATTGCTGACGAATGGCTTCTTCTGTCGTGTTTGTTGGTGTGGCAGTTCCCGGAGAGGGCGTGGACGACGCGGACAGTGGAAATGAGAGCCGCAGTGGTAGTGAGGAGACCCACGTCTGCGACAAGTGCTGTGCCGAGTTCTTCAAGTGGTCCGACTTCTGTGAGCACCTGAAGAACTGCACGGAGAACCCCCTGGTGCTCATCGTCGGGGAGGACCAGGTGACACCGCACTCAAGGGACTTCTCTGTCGAGCCCTCCTCCCCAGCACCCAGCTGCCCTAGTGACCCAGCCGAGAGCGAGGACGCGGAGGACGGCCCGCTTGGCATCCAGGCGGAGGGCGATGAAAGGCCGGAGGCGGAGCTGAAGGACGGCGGCGGCGAGAAGGAGGACGACCCCATGGAAGTGGAGCGGTCTCCCGAGAAGCCGGCCGACCAGGAGGATCTGGCTGCCTCCCCAGAGCCCAACGTCCCTCTACCTCAGATAGAAGCCCCATCTTCCATGGCGAGCTACAGTATGCCAAGCACCAATGTGACCCTGGAGACCCTGCACGGCACCCGAGTGGCTGTGGCCCAGTTCTCGCAGAGTTTCCGGGCCGGCGCTGGCGGGGTGACGCCCATGGCCATCCCCGTGATTCTGGACCAGCTCATGGCCCTGCAGCAGCAGCAGATTCACCAGCTGCAGCTCATCGAACAGATCCGCAGCCAGGTGGCCATGATGAACAGGCAGCACGCGCCACCGTCCCTCAACCCCACGGGTGCCCCCCAGGGCCCGTCCACGTTGCCAGCGCCCAGCCAGCTGCAGCTGCAGGGCTTCATCGTTCCCCCTGTTCACCAACTGCCTGTCAGGGTTCCTCCCACCATGAACGCGCAGGCCTCCCTGTCTCTGGTGTCGGCTCTGGAGGGCCCTCAGTCTCTTGTTTCCCAGTCCAGCTGTGGGCCTCCCAATCCAGGAATGACCTGCAGCGCCTCTGTCTCGACTGGCTCCAGCTGCAGCGTGGCCCCGCCCTCCTCACTTCCCCCCTGCACTGTCACCAATACAAGCAACAGCAGCAGCAGCAGCAGCAGCAGCAGCAGCAGCAGCAGCAGTGCCCAGCCCCGAAACTCGTCCAGTCCTCAGACGCTGGGGCACTCCAGCAGCATCCTCGGTCCCTCTTCCAGTATGCCACTGCTACCTCAGAGCTCCTCCAGTAGTGTTATCTTCCCCAACCCGCTGGCCAGCATCGCCGCCACTGCCAACGCCCTAGACCCCCTCTCAGCCCTGATGAAACAGCGTAAGGGGAAGCCGCCCAACGTGTCCGTGTTCGACACCAAGCCCAGCTCCGAGGATCCCTTCTTCAAGCATAAGTGCAGGTTCTGCGCCAAGGTGTTCGGCAGCGACAGCGCCCTGCAGATCCACCTCCGCTCACACACCGGGGAGAGGCCTTTCAAGTGCAACATCTGTGGAAACCGCTTCTCCACCAAGGGAAATCTGAAGGTACACTTTCAGAGGCACAAAGAGAAGTACCCCCACATTCAGATGAACCCCTACCCAGTTCCAGAATACCTCGATAACGTGCCCACAAGCTCCGGGGTTCCATACGGGATGTCTCTGCCTCCTGAAAAGCCTGTCACAACATGGCTGGACAGCAAACCCGTCCTGCCAACAATTCCCACTTCTGTGAGCCTCCAGCTTCCGCCCACCCTCCCGAGCATAGGGGGCTACGCTGATTCCCCCAGCCTCACTCCCTTAAGCCGGTCGCCCCAGAGAACGTCCCCAGCTTCCAGTGAGTGTGCATCTCTGTCACCCAATCTAATGGCCACTGATAACAGCATGACCGCCACTTCCGAATCCTCGCAGCTGAACTTTCTGAGCGATGGCCCCCCAGTTCTGAAACCTGAGGGCATTCTTCTGCCCTCAAACTGCACAGTCAGACCTGGGGATAACTCGACCACGGCGACTCACGGTCCTCTCTCAGCTCCTGTCACTTCGACCGCTGCCTCCAACACACAGGTCACAGAGCGCACCACGCCACCCTCTTCCGGCTCCAACTCTGCACTTCCTCTGATTTCGGACCAGTTCAAGGCCAAGTTCCCGTTCGGCGGTCTCCTGGACTCTATGCAAACCTCAGAGACCTCCAAGCTGCAGCAGCTGGTGGAGAACATTGACAAAAAAATGACAGATCCCAACCAGTGTGTCATCTGCCATCGCGTGCTCAGCTGTCAGAGTGCCCTGAAGATGCACTACCGCATTCACACCGGCGAGCGGCCCTTCAAGTGTAAGATCTGTGGCCGGGCTTTCACCACTAAGGGCAACCTGAAGACGCATTTTGGAGTCCACAGATCTAAGCCTCCCCTCCGGGTTCAGCACTCCTGCCCCATTTGCCAGAAGAAGTTCACCAACGCTGTGGTCCTGCAACAGCACATCCGTATGCACATGGGGGGTCAGATTCCAAACACACCCTTGCCCGAGGGCTTCCAGGACATGGACACGGACCTCTCCTTTGACGAAAAGAGCCTGGACGCCATGAGTAACTATGACGACGAGCTGATGGACGAAATGGAGCAGGCGATGGAGGAGGAGGCTGAGTACAAGGAAGCGGACCTAGACCCTTCCAAACCACTGATCCCTTATTCCGGCATGTCCCCAAACTCTCCGCCCTCGGTCATCTCCAGCATCGCTGCCCTGGAGAACCAGATGAAAATGATTGATTCCACAATTAACATGACCCACTCCTTTGGGCTGAAGCTGACGGAGAACGGGTTCATGGAGAGCGATCACCTGACCAACGACTCCTGTTCTGGGGTGGGGGACCTGGAGAGCCAGAGTGCGGGAAGCCCCGCCCTATCGGAGTCCTCCGACTCCGCCCTGTCGCCGGCTCACAGCCATCCGGAGAGCCCCCACTCCAAGTCCCCCCTGGCGGGGAACACGGAGGGCGCACAGCAGACGGCCACGGTGAAGTCGGAAAAATCGGGCACTCCCTCGCCCGCTGTGCCTGAACACGGCGAGGCGCTGGATCTGACAGCTGCGCAGCCCTGCAGACCCTTCATCAAAGAGGAGAACCAGTTCAACATGCTGTTTCTCAGCAGAGACCGGGGTGAGTTCACACGCTCCGTCTGTGTCTGAAGAAGGTGCTTAGGCAGTGAGTCATTAAAAGTAAAAAAAACACTGGACTCCTGGCTAGAGGCCTCCAGGTTCAAGTGCCAGGTGGGGCCCTGCTGTTTTGCGCCTAGACTTTTACTTGAATATTCAGCTCTATAAATGGTTAGAGTGTAAAAACACAATGTTTAAGTCACCTTGGATAAGATGTCAGTTATGTGTTAAAAATAAATGCCTTGACAGTTCACACCCATAGTCGTACTGAAAGGTCGGTCTTATCATGGTGTCCCAAGATGTGTACCTTAAAGCAGCACTTAATCTCACATACGCAGAGGGCACCACTTTCTAAAATGTTGGAACCGGACTGTTCCCTAGGTCCGACCCACAGCGCACCAAGTCTGGTTACTGCGTCACCCGGCATGATCAAACTGGAGATGAACGGGCACGGCAAGCCGCCCCCCGTGGGTGAGGGCCCGCACCTGCCTGTGGGTATCCCGCTCCACGCTGCCTCGCAGACGGCCATGAGTCCCATGCTGGCACCGCCACCCCCCCGCCGCACCCCCAAACAGCACAACTGCCACTCGTGTGGGAAGAACTTCTCCTCGGCCAGCGCCCTGCAGATCCACGAACGCACGCACACCGGGGAGAAGCCCTTCGGCTGTACCATCTGTGGCCGGGCCTTCACCACTAAAGGCAACCTGAAGGTACGCGCTGTTACTGTGTGGCCCGTTTCTTCTCCGTTCTCCGGGAGGAAGCTAAAATAAGCTAAGACCGTTTCATTTTCTCTGCATTTTAATATCAAAATGTATAAATATTGCCTTTTAATAAATATATGAAATATATTAACCTATGCATCAGAAGGGCACCAAGAAACTGTGAAATGTGGGGAGTTTGGAAAATGTCTTTATGCCGTTTATTCTGTCAGAAAATGTTTTGTTTATACAATAGCATTTAATGACGGCATTAATTAAAACTTTTAATGGGTTTTAAATAACTTACATTGTTTGTGATAATTAATTAACCATTTTTTTCAAATAATAAGAAAAACCACAAAATTAAGAAATACACAAATTGTGTAAAATTTTACCCCAGTGATTTTAAAAAGGTTATTTTTTTTAACATTTTAAAATTGTTTTTAAAATTAATTCACAAATACAAAATTATAATTTTTTCAGTTCTTAATCCAGCGATTTCAACAGTTCTCATTTGTAAACAAGTTAAATATTTTTTTTTAAATCACACTAGGTATCTACATTGGAAAAATGTTTGTCTGATAAAATAGCATGCAGTCCCGAACAGGCAACGCTTCAATCACGTATCGTGCGTTTATTTTATCCCCTCCATCATTTCAATTAGAAAACGTTCTTTTATTTTTTAAACGCCAGAAGCCCAATTCATTCATTCATTCAAGCGTTTTCTTAACCGCATTTCGTGTTTCCTTAACCAATTCATATTTTCATATAACACTGCTAAATGTATAGGCCAATTATCATTGAATTATTCACATTATTTTGGCAAAATGTTAAATCTTCTGTATTTCTTGACTTTGCTGTTTATTTTTGCCCTAAAATACATTTTATTTTAAAATAGAGTAGAGGGCATTCAACTCAGTAATTATGACACTAATAATATTAACAACGAAAACAACAACAACAATAATAATAACGTAAGTCAAATCCAGTAGTATTTCATGAGTTTATACAGATCCTGCATATTTGAACTGTTTCATAATTGTAGGGAAATAGACGGTGGAGCTAATTTAGGAACCATGACTAACAAAAAAGATCTAATCCTTCTGCACAGAAGAGTGGAACTTCTCTTGGAAGTGGAACGGCAGGATGTGAGACATTCTAGGCAGCGCCATGTAAAACTGTATTACAGGCTTCTGTGGCGCACGGTCCTTAAAGATAATGTATGTCAGGTTTTTATTACATTTATAAGCACTTTGTAAGCCAAACCGATACAGATATTTACAGTTATGCTCAACCCATTATGTAATTAAATACCCTCGTTAACTCAGCAGTCAGGAGGATGAGAAGCGGCTGAATTAATGACGCTCATTCCACCGTAACAAAACGAGATGCAAATAAAATATATTTTTTAAAGCGCTTTGATACTGAGCTCAGCTCTTATCTGTCATTTCTCTGATATCCCACTCAGGTTCACATGGGCACCCACATGTGGAACAATGCCCCAGCCAGGAGAGGGCGCCGCCTGTCGGTGGAGAACCCCATGGCCCTGCTGGGCGGGGATGCCATGAAGTTCAGCGAGATGTTCCAGAAGGACCTGGCAGCGCGGGCCATGAACGTAGACCCGGGCTTCTGGAACCAGTACGCGGCCGCCATCTCCAACGGCCTGGCCATGAAGAACAACGAGATCTCAGTCATCCAGAATGGGGGAATCCCGCAGTTGCCCGTGGGCCTGGGCGGCGGCGGCGGCGGCGGCATCCCCTCACTCGGGACCCTTTCGGCGGGCAACAGCCCCCCCATGACGGGTCTGGAGAAGACGGCCATAGAAGCGGCAACCGGTCGGCCCTTCTCTAGGTTTATCGAGGACAACAAGGAGATTGGAATCAATTAATGAAAGTCTGGAAACAGGAAGAGGAAAGGACAACTCTGAGGTGTGGAAAACAACTGTTAAACCAGTTTGAACTCTATGTACTATATTATGTACAGATGACTTTCTTTTGTTTTGGTTTGGCACTATAGTCTTCAGTATTTGTTAGAGATTGGTCTCTCATTTCCCCTTACTGTTTTGCTCATACAAAGACTACATTGTTTCTTGTTTGAGAATCTGTCGTCTTGCAAGATTTGCATGGTACTTATTTGGTTCCTATCAGTACGTTTGACTGCTTTTGAGGATTGTTTTTGGGGTTTTTTTTTTGGGACTATTTTTACACCTTTTGTGACGAGCTAGTCTCTGATTTGTATAACTGAGATGAAGATGAGTGGAGGAGATAACTGACTTTAGACTGGCCGTGGATGGGATCTGCTCCACCATACTCCGACGTTGGATTTCTGAGATTAAAGTACATTGTTTTAGTGCTCGCCTAATATTTTTTCTCATAAAGTAGAGAACTTGTAAAGAAAAGAAAAAAAAAACTCTTTGAACTATTTTAATCTTTACAGTTAGTCCCTTGACATTGTCTGATATTAATGTCCAGTGTCTTTAGTATTTATAATATTGAAAAAAGCGGGTTAAGAAAATATATTTAATCGCCCCAAAATTTTACTGGTCTTTTTTTTTCTAAACTGCAGACTTCAAAATATAAAAATATAAATGTCTCTTTCAATAAAGACGTTAATGTCATTCCACCATCTGAACACAGAAACATTGTGAGACTTGATTTGGAACGTTGGCATGATCACGTTTATCACCCTGGTACATTTAAGACATCTTAAGCTGCTATTTTCACTTTGTGTGCTACTTCAAGACGACCTTTGTGAAAATGTCAATATTGAAAAAGTTACAGACAAATCTTGCTGAAACATGTATGCATATTTTGTAATACATATAGTTTTAAATGAAGAAGACATCTTATTAGTTGTTTATGTGTATGCACTTTTTAAAAGGAAGGTTTGTCTGTAATTTATTGCTGATCTTTGACCTGAGCGATCGTGTGTTGTTTTAACCGTAACAGGGTCTGTGCTATTGGCAATTTGGTTTGGAGCTCCAAAGCTTTTAATTCCATCTTCCAGACAGCGTTTGATATAGCACGCGCATACGACGGGAGGCTGTCTTCATCTCGTAATGTTACAACAGAAATAAAAAAGACAACTGTTCCTGTGTGTTGTACTTGAATTCCTCCCAGTGTGTGTCACCAGCCTGGTTGGCGTAGGCTGAAAACCAAACAAGGTGTCAAAGGTCAGAGATGCTCATTTATAGAAACAGGAGACAAAAGCAAATGAAGTGGAAGAAAAAAAAATGATTTATATTTTTTTTCTATGCTTCTAAATATCGCTTTCTAACTTTAATGATTTATAAACTATGTTTGGTTTAAAAATAATAAAAATCTAAACAACATTGTCAGCTTTCACTGGAAGCGTCAATGTAACAAAAACACTTGATCTAACGGTGCAAGCTGTCTGCATTACCTCATTTTACATGGTTTTGTTTCCGCATCATGCATGTTGGTATTAAAAATAACACAAAAAAACTCGTATTCCGAACTGTAAAACTGAACGCTGATATAGTGTGACATCACAGCTCAGTACTGTGACCTTTTCACCTTTTTACTGAAAAAAATCTGTGTTTTTTAGACACTCTGATGGGATGTGTACAGTCAACAATCGAGGACAATCGAGTGTACACACCCCTCCACTTTCACTGTAAGGAGGCCAATCTTGTGTCCAATAAAATAAACTATTTAAAAATAGATGATTTCCGAATATATTTTCACAGAATGTACATTCTTACTGTAGAAGAGGCAACTGTTACGGCAGTTACTTCACCTGTTTTATGCAAACTCTTCCTTTCGGTATTTAGATACAAAAAATTACTGCAAACTCTTTTATTTAAAGACTCCTTACTTAGGCAGTGATCATGATTGAGGCCTCTGCGTGGTGGAAATATCACAGGTCTACAACGATCCCCTCTCCCCAATCTATCAGGGAAATGAGGCGGAAATGAGGACGATCTAATTATCAGAGAAAGGAAGTGGTGAAACTTTGTTCCTTTGAAACATATCTGCGTAGAGAATTGTCCTAGTCAATGTTTCTGTGTTTTTTGTTACGCTGAAGTGACTTGAGACACTGAGCTGTTACCCTAGAATTGAGGGGGTTGCAATCTTAGAGATGTAAGCCTTGTGTGCCTTCCTGAAACGTGCGTGAGCTGATTATTTCAAAATAGCTTAACTGTGTCAACGAAGCGTCTGCCACGACACACGTGTGAAGCAGTGTAAACCGGACCGGTTCTCCTCCACACAAGCCCCCCCTCCCCCATCACATCAGGCTTCTGTTCCCTGCCAAGTCAGTTCAAACCTTATGTCTCAGTCTACCCTACTCATCCTCTCTCTCTCTCTCTCTCTCTCTCTCTCTCTCCAGCAAGAGGGATGGACACAACGACCTCTGAACAATGCTATCTGTTCGATTTTATCTAAAACGGATAGCATGCCTTATATTGAAAAAATTCTGCTGCTCACCCAAAATTCGGAGCTCCGTTCGTCATCCATAGAACTGGATGCCGTTAAGGAGATTTCTAACAACAGTCGAAACACTCAGCGTTTACAACACGCAGGGCAAGCAAATCAATTTCTCCAGGGAAAAGCAAAAGGATGAAAAAAAGAAGAGAATCAATACCTCTTACAGCTCCCTTGAAATAATTACACTCCGTTTAATTATTCAGAAGCGAGCGATCTGATTATTTGCATTTTTTGTGACTTTTTAGCAGGGAAATTATCCAGCCAGAGAACGACCGTATATTTACTCCCCATATTTTGGGAACTTTCGCATACGACAGAGATGGGGGGGGTTGGTCCTGCACTCTGTCTTGTGAAGCGGCACATGTTGCATTCCGATTTGATTACAACCAAACATCGTTATTTCAAAACCACTCCAGTCGCTGTTCAAGTAATTGCTTCCAAATTTAGCCTCGGATATCTTTTTTTTTTAATCCTCATGTTTGTTTCCTTAAATGTTTGCCTCTATAAAGTAAGCCATTTTACATTACGAAAATGCCACGCGTTTGAGAATTGACGCGCATAAAACCGTTTGAAAATAATCAATAAAAACGAAGGGAAATAAATCGGCACAGCGTGAAAGCAATCCTTGGACAGATGGAGATTTTTTTTATTTTTTTTTTATATATACTTCGCCACAACGCACATGGTTCTGACTAATCTAGCACGGGTCCATAATTCAATACAACTACCGCGGCAGCTGTCCCCAACTTTGACATACAAATTTACGGAAGTGTCACTATTTCGTTATTGGCGGTTGAATTGAATCAGGACTCTGTGTGCCCCCATCGGATTTCCCTACGCCTATCAGTGCGTTTAGGGCGGTAATTATACATTTCCTGTGCCACATTAAAAGCTCATTTGTTTTCCGTAACATCCTCTCAGAGTGAAATGTCTGACGACAGTAGAAAGTGCTCGAATCTTCTTTGGTTAGACTTGCTGTATTATGTTATATTACTATAAGAGCAATAGTATACTTACCCCAAGAACTGATGTTTTTATTTTATTTTTTATTTTTAAATTTTTATTGGAATACAACATCAAACACACAACACTGCACACAAAACAACAATGAAAAAAAAATCCATTGTCGATGTAAAAATCACGTGATAGTTATATGTTTAGAGTATAGTACGATTATTCATATATTAACTGAATCCAAAATCTAAGATCAGTATCTAAAACGGACTAGTTTTGATCAGTATCTAAAAATTACTAGTTTTGACGAGTTTCTATAACTCAGATGACTGTGTTTACTCCTCATAAATGGAAAAGTGATAATTTAACGGTTCAAAAACACACACTTCTTCCCTTAGTAAAATCATTTCCGGATTGCGTCCCTTTTTTAGAAACATCAAGCAAATACCAGTATCCTTTAGGGGGAAAGAATCGGTGACCGAGTCTGATTCCCAGACATTACAGCCGTTATAAATGCACCAGCAGATTTGGATTTAGTTTTTTAAATGCCTGCAAAAGCAAGTGAACGAATCGAATTATTGAACATCAGGTCCCCAGCTTCCTTTCATGGGACGTTCACTGTGTAAAGTGAAACACAGGGGCTGGACAATTTATATCACTGCACTGATTTACTCTTCACTCAAAGCGTTGGGTGGGTATGCGCAGGGATGCACTTGAGACAGCCGATTTACAGGAAGACGGATATTCACTAGCACAGTAGGTTAGGAAGTCTGCGCAGCCCGGCGTCCCCACTGTGTAAAATGTCCTGATAAACCCCTCCACTAGCACAGTAGGTTAGGAAGTCTGCACAGACCAGCGTCCCCACTCTGTA
>JAOVYW010000097.1:23536-36008 GCA_025775045.1 Hiodon tergisus
CCCCCCCCCCCCCCCCCCCCCCCCCCCCCCCCCCCCCCCCCCCGGGACACGCCGGGGGTTTTGGGACAGCAGGGCTCCAGCGAATCAGCCGGGGTTAGATCGGGTGTGGATTTTCCAGGCCAATCAATTAAGGGGCTTTGCCCAGATTTGACGGCAGGGCCAGGACTTTCTTTAATACTCCTGTCTGTCAATTTAAAAGACAAAATGAGACACCTACAGAACAGCTCCATTAGTCTTCCGGCTAAATTAAGTCCAGATTTCCAGGTCTGACCGCAAACATGACTGGATTAGGCCTGATAGGTGTAACATGTTTAGTGAGCTGATGACACATTTACTTCTAATAAAAAAAAGACCTCAGTCGAGTAAGAAAAACAGAGAACCAGAGGGACGTGCCCACATAGATACATACCATACCAAACCTATTGATCTCACTCATCTTCTGCTAAATCCTGTAGAGACCTTCCCTCTTATAAAATCTACATGAAGTTGATGGTCTTTTGCAGCAATTAAAAGAATCGATATTGGCTCTTATCCCCGCTGAATAATTAATAAGACATTGCTAAAAATGAGACCACAGAACAGGATTGAGTGAACGTAACACCCAATAAAAACATAATTCTGATTACTTATATAACACGCAAACAAGTAAATGTCACACAGAATCAAGATGGAGATGCGTATCACACCGAGACTACGTTGTTGGTCGGGATGAGATGACAAAGTGAAACTGTAAACCCCACACACATTCTGCTCAGCCGTTCTATTGTTGCATGTATCCATACAAGTCCATACAAATATCATGGATATCTCTTTCGACCCAATCTGAAAAATGTACCCTTTCCGTTCATAGGTTAGCTTCTGTCCAATGGAGGCAGGCAGTCATAGCTGCTCTTCAGCTCCAGTCTCCACCGGCCCAAAGTCCAGGACAAAAGAAGAGAAGCAAACTTTGAAAGAACACGACTGAAATATAAAGTATTGTTGGGTCCCATCCACCCAGGTATGTCGAAATAAACCATATTTCTTGACTAGATGGAATTACCAGGACTGGAGATAACTTGGACTCCACTGGCAGATGTCCACCACTTCTGAGGGATCCACACGTGGCATTGTTTGTGTTTGATGAAAAATGATAAGGAAAAGGTGGAGATGGCGGCTGGCTAGGACTCTTTTAAACATTTCACATGGTATCCCTTGGCTGCTGTTGCGGAGGTACGGTCATCACTCTTACACTGAGATTTATATGTGTGATATACACAGTCGGTTATTTATATAGATGTGAGGGTTTACTTATATCCCATTCTATGTCTGTTCTTTGGTTTCCTTTAGACAGGCGGTATTTTTTTGTCAGTGGTCTTTGTCTGCTGTTCCATATGAATGTCTGCAGAATCATTGTGTTGGTTGATGTTGTAAATAATTAAATCTGTTTGCTGATGCAGCAAACGGTCAGATTAATGCTCAGACCTCATATCTATACATATATATGATATATATTTACTATGCATTGTGTGTCTGCCCCTGAGACTGGCGGTCACGTCCTGGTTTTGACTGCAGACTGTGTGGAAGATGCTGAAATGGTGATAATAAACACCCTGGGGGAGGCGCGGGGGGTGTAATATTCAGCCAGGCGATGAGATTGGGGCGTCTGAGGTTTTGTTTGTCAGGAAATGCATGTGACAGACCTCCCAAACACTGCTGGGGTGTCAAGGCCAGACAAAGGGAATCCTTGAAATTATAGGCTAGAAAGTGCTGTCTTTCGCTTTTTGAGATGTGTATTGTCCGCTTGTCTAAAATGTTGCTTCCCCTCTGTGAAACCCTTTCAAGATTGCTAATATTTCCGATTTAAAAACGTTTGCTGTATTTTGTTACAGAATTATTTTTTTCATATTTAAGATTTTCTGTATTTAAAAACAAAACCAAAACAGAATACGGTGATGCTAAAACTTAGGGCTTTTTTAATTGGTCGGATTTCTAAAGCAGAGATCTTTCCCTGAGCTGACAGAATCACTTTGTTCTTTGTTCCCCTCTGCCTGGATGCAGAGTAAATCACATTGTCTGAAAAGTCAGGGCCTCATGTTTGTACCCAAGTATGACAGTAATGAAAGATTTATCATGCCCCTTGGTGCTTTCTAAATACAACCAGGGGCTGATTTCTGCAACTGAACTGGGCTGCCGTGATAATGGACCTCCTGTGTACTGGGCAGTCCACACTTATACTGAGGCTATTTAAAGGGTTGCATTGAAAAGCGTGATGTCTTGCCTCTTAATTAGCTGCTTGAGATGTGCTAAAATATTTCTAGAAAAGGTTTCGGGGAATGATCCAAACGGTTCATTTGATTACGTTCTTCCCAGAGGCATACTTCTGAGTGTTAGATTGCTTACCGTTTAGTATGTTATAATTTGTATACAGCTTTAAATTGTATGAAGTATTGCTTTAATTATCATCTTTAAAGGTCTTTTGTTATGCGATTTACGAGTGCAGCCTGTTTGCTTTTAGGACTTAACGTGCTGGGTACGGAGCCCCCGGGTTCTGCTGACCCGGCGAAACACTCGCCACTCGGGGGAAAGGAAAGTCACACCAAGTCCAAGAAATCAAAATCGAGGGAGGAAAATGCCACCACTGATCAGGTAGAACAGAAACTCTGTGACCGCAGAGAACGGTCAAGCCTCAAGGGGTCGTGCGGTCGTGCGGTCGTGCGGTCACGGAGGAAGATGAAGTCTGCGGCCAATTTTTATTTTGCTTCTTCTTGTTTTTTTTTAAATCTTAAAATGATTATAATTAGTAGTAGCGGCATTAAATAATTGCTAAATAATAATATAATACTCCCAAGCATAATAATCCCAAGCAAAGTAGAATTACATCTTAAATATATTTTAAACACCAGCTGGGATCTACAGCCGTATGGTACCCATTGAATTCTGTATTCAGTGACCAAAAAGGGATTGTAGATGGCTAATTTAGCTACGAGGTGAATGAAAATCTGATTTTCAATCTTTTTATTCGTTTTTTAATTTCAAGTAGTTCCCCTCTATTTGCTAGAACGTCTGTGGGCCCGTTTATCAGATGTAGGTTCAGTAAAGTAAAATAAAGTAAAATAAAAACTGTAAAAGTAACCCTTGTTTTATGTCCGCTTCCTGGGGTACCCGCTGATGGCGATCTGATGATGAAATGCTCTAATGCTTGGATTAGTTATTATTCCTGTGCATCTCAAATGTCTTTAAATGAAGTAGTGAAGGGGCTGCTTGTGGCAGAGTGATGCTAGCATTACCAGACGTACTTAATTTCTTAAATCGGTTATTTTTTAAGCAAGGCACAGAAAGTACCCATTTAAAAAGTAATCCTGGAGTCATATTTATATTGTAGGGGTGAAGCCTTTTGTTAATAATCTTTATGTATCAGTGACATCACTGGGTTACCTTTTTGGATTTACTGACCCTGTAATTGGTGGTGGTTGTTTTTGTTGTTGTTTTTGTCCAGGTCTGCCAGTGCCCGTACTGTAACTTCAGCAGTAAGAACTCCGATTGTGTGCAGACGCACGTCCTGTCCCAGCATTCTGTGCAGCCGCTCGTGCGATGCCCCCTGTGTCAGGACGTCCTCGGCAACAAGATTCATCTCCAGCTCCACCTGACCCACCTTCACAGCGTGTCTCCAGATTGTGTGGAGAAGCTGCTGACCACCGTAAGTTCACTGCCGACCTCTGCCTTGCTCTCTGTTCGCGCCCCCGTTGTGAAACGTCGCAGGAGTTAGCTGCTTTTGCACTGCCAATCCACTCCTGGAAAAACAGGATGAACACAGCACAGTTAAATGAGCTGCTAAATTATTGTCAGCAAAAATAAATGCAGTAATAGTATTTTTCAGTATTAATACAAACGGAATATGATATATTGAGTTTGGTAGAAACGGTTAACTAGCCATGATAAACAATGTGATAAACTGTATATATATATACACATACACAGGCGTCTGGACCAGATGTGAAGATGAAAAGTGTGACTCTCCGTCCACCTCCTGCTGACAGAGACACACCTGTCCCAGAGGAGCCTGGAAATCCCAGAGGTAATTTCATTTTAGTGTCATGCTATTTACCTGAATCACAGTGTATCCTGTTTTTAATGTTACAAAACTTATAGCCATGCTAAAAAAATGCTTTTATTTCTCAGGTGCCTGTTCTAGCGATGAACAGAACAGCAATGCGCCAGACAACGAGGAGGTCGGGCTGAAAACCAAGGAACCCGGGCCACAGAAGGAGGCTTTGGAACCATGTGAACCCAAAAAGAGGAGCGGCAAGGATCGCCAACCGCTCTCCGCGACCGACCTCCAGGTCTACAAGTACCGCTGCAGCCACTGTAGCCAGGCCTTCAGGACTTTACACAAGCTCCAGCTCCATAGCCAGAGCCACGTGGTTCCAGCCTTCGCGCTGCCCACGTGCCGCCTGTGCCAGGGCAGCTTTCCCACGTTCCTCGCCCTGAGGAAGCACTTGGACGGCCGCCACCCGGAGCTGAGTGAGGCCCAAGTGCAGCAGCTCTGTGGCGGGCCGCCCCAAGGCGAGGGTCCTTGCTCCGAGAGCGAAGCTGGGGCCTTTGTGGAAGGACAGGCACTCGTGCATCAGCTGGACAAGGAGGAAGACCTGGATCAGGAAGGGAGGCCCAGCCCCACGGGAAGTGACAGCGGCTCTCTGATGGACGAGATCGGTGCGGAACTAAAGAAGGCATTGCCCCCAAGAAAAGGCCCTCATTTTTACATAGAGAAGTTCTTGGATCCCTCTCGTCCATATAAGTGCACAGTATGTAAGGAATCTTTCACCCAAAAGAACATTCTCCTGGTTCATTATAATTCTGTCTCACACTTACACAGGCTAAAGAAAGTTCTCAATGAGGCTTCGAGCCCAGTTCCACAGGACGTTAACAGCAGTGTGGATACCAAACCATACAAATGCAACGTTTGTAACGTTGCTTATAGCCAAAGCTCAACCCTGGAGATTCACATGAGATCTGTGCTTCACCAGACAAAAGCCCGGACTACCACAATGGCGGCCAGCAGCAGCTCTGTGAATGGAAACGGAGGAATGGCGCCCACTAACAGTCCTCTCAGTCAGGGGAACATAGATTCGAGCTTACCAGCATCCGCTAACAAAGAAAATAATTTAGAGGCCAAAGAAATGAACGAAAAGAAAACCAGCGATCAGGTGTCGGTTCCGCCGGCGCACCAACCGGTCCAGTCACCGGCGCAACTCCAGCTGCACCGGCAGCAAGCAGCTTTCTTTCAGCCCCAGTTTGTAAACCCTGCGTTCTGGCCTCACTTCCCGGTGACACCCGAGGCTCTGCTGCAGTTCCAGCAGCCTCAGTTCCTCTTCCCCTTTTACATCCCTGGCTCCGAGTTTAATCTGGCTTCTGAGCTGGCTTTGCACTCGGCTGCGTTCGGGATGCCTGGAACGGCTGGATCTTTGCTGGAGGATCTCAAAAAACAAATGCAGCTACAGCAGCAGCAGCAGGCCCAGCAGCACCACGCCCAGCAGCAGCAGCAGCAACAGCAGCAGGCCCAGCAGCAGCAGGCCCAGCAGTACCATGCCCAGCAGCAGCAGCAGCAGGCCTCTCTGTCACAGCAGCCGAAAGAACAGCAGCAAAGTAGCAAGGCTAAGATGGAAGAGAACAAAATCACTTCTGAGGTCCAGGTGCCTTGGGATGCCGAGGACCGACCGGAGAAGCAGAGGGGGAAAACTAAGCAGGATCATGCAAATAGCGGCGATGACATCACAGACAACAAAGATGCTAAGAAACCTAAGCTCTCTGAGCCCCTCAATCCTCCACCAAGAATTGTTTCAAGAGCCAGGGGGAATGCTGCCAGGGCGTTGCTGGAGAACTTTGGCTTTGAGTTGGTAATCCAGTTCAATGAGAATGGACAGAAGAACCTAAAGCAGAACAGACCTGGAGAGGAAGTGCCCAACGATAAACTTGAGTGTGGCGTGTGTGGGAAACTCTTCTCCAACATTCTCATACTCAAGAGTCACCAGGAACACATGCATGGACAATTCTTTCCAAATGTTGAGTTGGAGAAGTTCGCCCTACAGTATAGAGAGGCTTACGACAAGCAGTATCCTCTGAATCCACCATCGCCAGAAACTCCTCCACCGCCTCCCCGACCGCCATCCCAACCAGACCCTGCCTCCGTCGGTAAGGTGCCGACTCCTCCGGCCCCACTCCTGGCTTCTCAGTCATTGCCACCGGCGCCTACCCCACCGCCTCCACCACAATCGGCACCTCCCCAAGTACAGCTGCCCGTATCCATCGACCTTCCCCTCTTCCCCCCATTGATGATGCAGCGACCT
Organism: Hiodon tergisus; assembly: GCA_025775045.1. NCBI lineage: Eukaryota > Metazoa > Chordata > Actinopteri > Hiodontiformes > Hiodontidae > Hiodon > Hiodon tergisus. The sequence goes on from JAOVYW010000097.1 coordinate 29,860, forward strand.
GGTCTGTCCCCACAACTTTCTCTCCATCTTCCCTCCGTGGATTCGTTATCTCAGTCGGAGCTGGCGCAGCTGTGTCAGCAGCAGCTGGTGCTGGATCCGGACTTCCTCCAGCAGTCACAGTTCAAGCGGCCCCGCACGCGGATCTCTGACGATCAGCTGAAAATCCTCCGCGCTTACTTTGACATCAATAACTCGCCCAACGATGAACAGATCCAGGAAATGGCCGAGAAGTCGGGCCTCCAACACAAAGTTATTAAACACTGGTTCCGCAACACTCTCTTTAAAGAGAGGCAACGAAGCAAAGACTCCCCTTACAACTTTAACATTCCACCCATGACCACGTTGGAGGACTATAAGCTGGACTCTCAGTTCAGTGCTTTGGAATATTACCGAACGGATGCTACCATGAATAAGAGGTCCTCGAGAACCCGCTTCACAGATTACCAACTGCGAGTTCTTCAGGACTTTTTTGATACTAATGCTTACCCTAAGGATGATGAAATAGAACAGCTATCCACCGTCCTCAATCTGCCGACCCGGGTAATTGTTGTCTGGTTCCAAAATGCTCGTCAGAAGGCTCGTAAAACTTACGAAACTCAGGCCGATGCTAAAGACGGTGAAAAGGAGAAAGCCAATGAGCGTTACATCAGGACCAGCAACATGCAGTATCAATGCAAGAAATGCACGGTGGTCTTCCCGCGCATCTTTGACTTGATCACCCACCAGAAGAAGCTGTGCTACAAAGACGAAGACGAGGATGGTCAAACTGACAACCAGGCTGAAGAGTACATGGATATCGGTGAACCGACCGTGGCCAAGGTCATGGGGCAGAGTGACTCATCCAAGCCTGCCCTCAGGCAGGTATCTCCCACAATACCTTTGGTGCAACCTGGCATGGAAAGGGCTTCGCCTAGACCTGACTTGACTGCTGAAAAACCAAAGCCGGGAGAGGCGGTTCCCTCCCAAGCGGCAAAGGTTTTGTCCGAGCTGCAGTCCTCCCCGACACCGACTCCTCAACGCCTGCAGCAATCGGCACCCCAACAGCAAGTGTCTAGGTCTCAATCTCAGTCAACAGCTGTCACGTCTCCCCCTCTATCCATGGCCGTTTCCTCCCTCACAAACGGTTTACCGCCGCAGGTGTTGCAGTACCAGTGCGACCAGTGTAAGATTGCATTGCCGACCGCCGAGCTTTGGCAGGAGCACCAGCACGTGCACTTCCTGGCTGCGCAGAGCCAGTTCCTCCACACGCAGTTCCTGGAAAGACCCGTTGATATGCCCTACATGATTTTCGACCCAAACAATTCTCTTGTGGCCGGACAGCTGCTTTCTGGAGCCTTCTCCCAGATTCCGGCGCAGAAAAGTCTGGCCCACTATACGCGCCCTGGTTCTGGGTCTGCTTCTAGCCCTTTGAAGCGTAAAATAGATGAAAAAGAAGAAGGCGGTCCAAACGATAAGGACGGCGGGGTCAGCTTGGAAGACCAGCATCGGGATAAACGCCTCAGGACCACCATTACGCCGGAGCAGCTGGAGATCCTTTATGACAAGTACCTCCTCGATTCCAACCCAACGAGAAAAATGCTGGATCACATCGCTCACGAAGTGGGCCTGAAAAAGAGAGTGGTGCAGGTCTGGTTTCAGAACACTCGTGCCAGAGAACGAAAAGGTCAGTTTCGAGCTGTGGGACCTGCCCAATCCCATAAAAAGTGCCCTTTCTGCAGAGCGCTCTTCAAAGCTAGGTCGGCCCTCGAGAGCCATATACGCTCTCGACACTGGCATGAGGCTAAACAGGCAGGTTTTAGCTTGCCGCCCAGCCCTCTGGTGACGCGTGACGATGGTGTGGAGGGCCCAGACAAGTCCAGTTACTTTGAATATCCACAGCTGCACCCAAAGGCAGAGACAACCGAGTATCAGCTTCCAACTGCATGTTCAACCCCGGTCAAACCGTACGACACACAGCTAAAAAACTTCCTGGGCCCTTCATTTTCCAAACCAGACAACAGCAATGAGAGTGAAGGGCTCAATATGACTTCTACTGAGGTTTCCTATGACAAAAACAAGGTTGATTTTGACGAGACGTCTTCAGTGCACACGGCTGTTAGTGATACCACGACTGGAGATGAGGGACATAATGAGATTGAAAGTATAAGCAGTAACGGAGGCGAAAGGCTCACTGAAGGCAAAATGAACCCTTCACAAAATTCAGATTCCTGTGAAGAAAAAAATTTATTCAACCTTGTGAGTCCTCCCTTAAGTTTCTCTGGCAGAGAAAGCGAGATTTACTTTATGCGAGATGACCAGGACGATATCGCTGATCAAAGCGAGACCTCAAGCTTAGCCGATCCAAGTTCGCCTAGCCCTTTTGGGGGAACCAATCCCATCAAGTCCGGAAAGTCTAGCGGAGAGAAGCCGGGCCACAAACGTTTCAGAACCCAGATGAGCAACCAGCAAGTGAAAGTTCTCAAAGCTTGTTTCAGCGACTACCGCACCCCCACTATGCAGGAATGCGAAATGCTGGGCGCTGAAATAGGGCTCCAAAAGAGAGTTGTGCAGGTCTGGTTCCAGAATGCCCGTGCTAAGGAAAAAAAATTTAAAATAAACATTGGGAAGCCATTTATAATCAGCCAGGCTTCTCCAGACGGGCCCCGACCCGAATGTACTTTGTGCGGGACAAAGTACCTCGCTAGGTTTTCCATCCGAGATCACGTTTTCTCAAGGCAGCACATTTCTAAAGTGCAAGAAACGCTTCGGAACCAGGTAGCTAGAGAAAAGGATTATATTACTCCCACGACTGTCCGCCAGTTGATGGCCCAGCAGGAACTTGATCGCTTTAAGAAAGCAAAAGATGTTCTGAGTATGACTGCCCAACAGCAAACTGTGACAGATAACGCGGTCCATGGCCCTAGTGTTCCAACGGGTTCCAACTCGGGAATCTCTGGCATGCCGTCTGTGCTGCTTCCTGATTTTAATGGCCCTTCATCCCTCCCCACATTTTCACAAAACGCACCTGGTGAGTTAGCACGAGAAACTCTGTATTAGTCAAACTATAAGCTAACTTACTCGGTTAAAGAGTGGTCCGTACCGTACAAGAAGAACTTTTGCCTGCATTACAGATCGCTGTGGTGTGTTTAGAGGTAACTGCTGGTTAGTTGAAGCGCTGAAATCACAACTGGGAAAACGTTTATTGCATGTGTCGGAACGTTTGCATCTGGTCTTCGTTGTGTTGGTTGTTTGTTGGTTGTTTTTGAAGAACCGTATTTGTCGTCATATTTGAATGAAAGTTATTGTAAGAGTTATTGTTAAAACGTGGTATCTGTGCCCCTGTATTTCAGCTTTAGCGTCTCCTGGTGCTGGCATGCTTGGGTTCCCTGCCCCAGCCACCCCCTCTGCAGCCATGTCGATGAGCAACACCTCGAACAAAACTCAGCTGAAGACCCCGCCACCTGCCGTCCCTCCTGCTTCTGTGTCCGGTCGTCAGGCTGAGCAGAGGAGACAGGACTCCAAGGCAGAAGTTAAGTCTGAAGAATCCAGCAAGATCAAGGAAAGGGAAGCGGCTGGTTCCCACTCGGCCAATAAAAAGAGAGAAAAATCTCCACCAGTCCTTTCAGCAGCAGGCAGAGTTAAACGTGAGGCACCGGTTGACCCAGCACAACTGCATGCACTTCAGAACGCTATTGCTGGCGATGCAGGTTCCTTCTTAGGGGGACATTTCTTGCCTTACCTAATCCCCGGGTTGGCGTCTTGCTTCTCGCCCCAGCTTGCGGGCGGAGTTCAAGGTGGATATTTGCCATCCCTGTGCGGAATGGAGAACCTTTTTCCGTATGGCCCGGCCATGCCGCAAGCAATGGCCGGCCTTTCTCCCACTGCCATACTGCAGCAATATCAGCGCTCCCTCCAGGACAGTCTGCAGAAGAAGCAGCAGCAGCAGCAGCAGCAGCAACCCGAGGATCTGCTGCAGAAGTCGACTCCAGCCAATCCACAACGCGCACAGAGTAGCACGCTCAAACCAAAAGAGGAGGGAAAAGGCTCTTCAACCGTAAGCACAAAAGAGGAACAGCAAACAGAAACCAAAATTAAAGACTTCTTAGATGCTTTCGTCGTCCCATCCATTAAGCAAGAGTTTGTGTGCAGGAAGTGCCAGAGGGTGTTCCCTGACGAAGAGTCAGCCGGTCTTCATCGGAAGTCTTTCTGTTACCCGGGTCAGTCGCCCGCAGACCTGCAAGAGACTATGTTCCGAAAGGCAGTAAGCAAGTACAATGGCCAGACCAGCAGTGTATCCGCTAGCGGAAAGGAAATCCTTAGCCGCCACCTTCAGTCCGGCTTGCACAAGGAGAAAACAATCAAACAAGCAATGAGAAATGCCAAAGAGCATGCTAGATTATTACCTCAGTCATTCTGCTCCCCCAGTCCTAACGCCACATCTACCTCGCCTTCTGCAGCCTCTTCTAACAACACCTATCCACATCTTGCTCGCGTGACCATGAAGTCCTGGCCCAGCGTTCTCTTCCAGGCCGCCGCCGCCGCCGCCGCCGCTCGCGGGAAGGCCGCTTCCACCCCCTCACCTTCTCCTCCGCTCGGCTTGCCTTCAGCGGTTACCTCAACTCTGTGCAGCGCCTCAGGGGGTCGAACCTCGCCGCCCGCTGGAAGTTGTTCGGATGAGTCTGACGGCGAGTTGAGCCAGAGGCTGGAGGGTTTGGAGAACTTGTTGGAAGTTAAACCCAAGCAGGTGTCTGGCCTAGATGGTAATTTCAGTAGTATACGAATGGATATGTTCAGTGTGTAGGGTGAAAACATGATCCCTTGTCAAAGGAAATGGAAAAAAAAAAGAAAAGAAAAGACTTTTAACTGCAGTTCCAAAGTTTCTCTATCCCAAAAAAAAAAAATTCACGGTACCAAATGATTGACTCAGGATTGTTCTCCCCATATTGATATACTGGCAGGATACGGATTGCTTTTTGTGATGGACGTTACCGTTGCAGGTGCTTGATTGAGTCTCTACTGTACACTTAGAAATTTCACAAGTTCCTCCTGAGCTTGTTTCAAGCCAAAATACTCATGATAGCAAATTTCACCTCAGCTAGATTGATTTCCAAATGCTAGCATGTGCTGTACGGGATTATGATCCAGACATTTTAAAGATAATTTCACTTAGCGTAGGTGTAATTCAGTAGCTTTAAATTCTCAGGTCAGAACATAAGATTTCTCATTTGTTAAAGCAGCAAGGGGATTGGTCAAGCGGTGGCTTTAACAAAACACGTCAAGCTTTATCAGAAACGTCATATCTAGATATGTGCATTGTTCCAAGAGGTAGTGTAATTGTTACTGGGCAAGAATGCATATCTTTTTATTTCAACCCAACGATACGCTGTAGTGTTGTAACCAAGGGAACTTGGAACGGTGAAGAGAATAACATGCTGTCCCTGTGTCTGCCAGTTTGTAGTGCCACAAGCGTGTTCACATCCATAAAATGTCCCCCCCCCCCCCAAATACTAATAATCTGTGCCAACTGACTTGTCCTCTTACTTAGTCCCTGATCACATCCTTTTCTGCAGAGGTAATAACTCTCTCTTTTTTATAGACTTGAGAATTGTGTGAATAGGACTTCTTCTTTTTTTTGTATCTTAATTTTGAACTGCTAAACCATTGAGGTACTTGCTTATGTCTGGAATATAGTGCACTTATTTCATCTTCCACCTTGGTTTTAATTTATTTTTCATGTTTTAGAGATTTTATTTCATTGAATAGGTAGTTTGTTTCTTTTTTTGTAGTTATTTGTGTGTAGGGACAGCAGCAGTTTGGTCTACTTTTGTTAAATGTTTGACTCCTAACAGTTTAAAAGATCTGTTTAACTATGGGTGCATAACTAAAAGTATAACTGTATACTTGAAACTAAGTACAAGTCAAACAAATGTTTATAATCTTATAGCGAGCAGAGAAGCTGCTTTTAGAGAAGGGTCTAAATCGTCTGTAAGTAAATGGTTTTCCTATAAGCTTGCTGGGCTTGTTACAGTTCCCCTGCGTTGCGCTACGTTACATTACGGTGCGTTCCCCTGCGTTGCGCTGCATTACGTTACAGTGCGTTAGTTGCGTTGCGTTGCGTTACGGTGCGTTAGTTGCGTTGCGTTCCCCTCCGTTGCGTTACGTTGCATTCC
>JAOVYW010000098.1:5616-16993 GCA_025775045.1 Hiodon tergisus
TGGACTACCCCTAAAAGTGACAATGAGATCTGGTCATCCTACACACACACACACACACACACACACACACACACACAGCATCCCTCTGCCTGGCCTTAACCGGCTGAATTTGGACCTGGATGAGAGTGAAACTGAGTTTTAACATTACCTGCATAATGGTCCAAAGTAACAAACCTCTTCAGCATGTCCTGACAATGAGGTTTTAAACATTAAATATGCATGACCAGAGGTTCGTAGAGCAGTGCCATTGAGCGCAGAGGTGAGCTTTATAACGAGCCATTGGAGTATTTCAGACCCAGCCAACAGGACTGAAAGGCTGTCCTTGCTGCGTCCTACGGATGCAGACGAACACTGCCACTCGATCATGCCCTCCAGAGCACAGCGATACCCAGGCAGTCATTTTGCATTTACTGGAAAGGCTCAGTCAAACAGCGATGAAAAAGCCAATTCTCAGCATCTCTCAATGTTTTTCATACAATGGCAGCGACAATGCGGCAACACAGGACTATCTATGTTTAATGTCGGCAGAATACTGTGTGTAACCCTCACACACGCACGCACACAGACAGACAGACAGACACACATGCACATGCCCCGTGGCTGAATGCTAAGACAGTGTTACCTGCTCGCCTGTGGATCAGTGGGTCGCGTCTCCACTATCTGACTGCAGCAGGATGGTTGACACTGCGGTTCCCCTCAGCCCCTCTGCAGAGCAGCAGACCAATCCCTGGCTCTTTTGGCACAGCCGCTGCCTCCCTGCCTCCCTCCCTCTCTGCCTAACTACCTGCCGCTGTGCCTCGCCAGCTCACAGCGCAGCAGCCTCATCCCCGCCACAGCCGCTCTGAGGAAAGCCTGGAGCCAGACCTGGATCAGGAGCCAGCACAGACGGGTGATGACGTCACAGGGCTGGCTGCACGTTGAAACCACGTAATAACAAACGCCATCGGATCGGAGCATGACAGGAAAAAAGCCAGAATCTGAGGGGACTGCTCTGTCAGAAGAGCTTGCCAACATTACTGAAAAGGAATAAAATAAAAGGACTGTACTGAACGTCACCGTGGCCTCCACAGTCGATCACCGGCAGGACGCAAGCGACGCGAGAAAGATGGGGAGAGGGCAGAACCTCACCCATGTCTACAAGCAGCAGTGCTGGAGTAAAAACCCATTCTCCACCTGCCTTTGGTCCAGGTAAAAACACGCCTTTGGTCCATGTAAAAACACGCCTTTGGTCCATGTAAAAACACGCCTTTGGTCCATGTAAAAACACGCCTTTGGTCCATGTAAAAACACGCCTTTGGTCCATGTAAACACATGAAAATAGTCACAGAAAGACAAACAGCCACCGGAGATCTGAGATTCCCTGTTGGTCCTGGGACTTCTACGGGAAGAGCAGTTATGCTGACGGCCAGCCATGCAGTTACTCTGCCTCTCTGGCAGCTTACACAATGGCCGCATTTAATTTCTGCCTGCAGCAGACCCGTCTCCACTTAAATGAAATTCAGTGTCAGGCCGCCATTGATGAGGGACGGGCTTCCTGGAAGACAGCTATGGTGGCGAGCGTGAGTTTAACTCGGTTCTGGATCACAGTCGAAATAAATGCCGGGCAGAGTGGCCGTGTTGACCCCCGGACACCTGCTGGACACCTGCCGGACACCTGCTGGACACCCGCTGGACACCTGCTGGACACCCTAGGCTGTGTGAACAGCAGGTGGCATAGATGTGTCGGACATGAACAACCCGTCTCATTAACCAATTACATAACGAGGCAGATTCAGATTACTTACAGAACCTCGACACTAATGCAGCCATAGCACACAGGCTTCAAGCAACATCAGCCAAACCGTGACAAATCAAAACCTCGAAATCAGGGATCTTATCCCAACATCAGCCCAGCTCTTTCTCTACGGCACACAGGCGGGCGACGGAGAGCAGCGGAGAGCCGCAGCTTAGACGTTTTCTACTGGCAGTTTATACAGGCGTTTTTTCACTGGCAGTTTATACAGGCGTTTTTTCACTGGCAGTTTATACAGGCGTTTTTTCACTAGCAGTTTATACAGGCGTTTTTTCACTAGCAGTTTATACAGGCGTTTTTTCACTGGCAGTTTAGACAGGCGTATTTTCACCGTATGACGGTTTCCCCCCCCATTCTTAACCTCTAGCAAATACAGTGTACAAGTCTTACAAACATTTTATTATATGGCTTTTCCAATTACCGAAACACCAAAGGGCTTTATCCGTTTGGACCGATAAACATTTAGTAAAGTCAATGCACAGTCACACAATTCTAGAACTGGAATTCCAGTCTTAGAAGCAGGCAATCTAAATTTCCCAGAATCAGAAGCCCCAGCTACAATTTCATTGCTCTATGAAAGCGTATATTATCATGCACTGAGTGCTACATCCATTTATATTGATTTTGGGGCAGAGGTGAGCCAACAGTGAAGTGAATTGATGAGGCTAGCAGTGTTCTGTGAGCTCCGGTGATCCGAGACGCTAACTTCAGGAAGACACAGCCGGTGTTTATGCCCATAGGATATCTAGTGACCATAGACTGCCTAGGCAGTCAAATTCAGACAGCCTATTGTAAAGGGACCCCGCGTTTCCAGATCGATAGAGTGACGGTCAAAGGCGCCGAGATGCTGAGATCCTGATTGTGTTGGCCCCTGCCGTGTAGTGAGTGCCCCTGAATGAAATAATGATCTATGCCATTTGGTTCAACTGCTGAAGGATCCGGGGCAATGTTTCCGATTGACACGTGACACACGTGACACACGTGAATGATCAGGACCAGAGCCAAGCCACTGGCTACTGAAGAGCATCCAATGTTAGTGTTGAATAAAAAAGTGGATTCCCTTCCAGCACAGAACCTGAAATGTCCAGGGATCCAACTCAGGAGCCGTCTGTAATCTTCCTTAAACACACATTTAGATGCTATTCCGACATAGTGAGTGACCCATTGATATCCAGCCAGCTGGCCAATCTCTCTGTGCTTGGCAGCAGATCTACAGCCAACAGCCCTGGCCTAGCAGCACGGTCACTAAAACAACACAGACTCTTCCATGTTTGCCTGCCCACTGCCAAGTCTGAAACAGAAAAAAGGTTTCACACAGACAAACGGCTTTTGTACACAGTCAATGGATGCAAGACTCCAAGCTGTGGGATGGGGAGAAATAAATAGGTACTGAGGTCACCTTGTTAATCCCACAGGGCTCCTAGCAGCACAAAAGCATGTGAAATAAAAGGTTTACAGAACAAAAATGACATGGCTTTGCCTGTGCACCACAGGAGTAGCGGACGACCTTAGTCTTCTGCACCAAAGAGACATACAGACAGGCTAACGTTTCCTCTCATCGGAACAGACGGCAGAGGTCCCGCAGAGCAAGACCGAGAGCCCTGCCACGGACGCGGACTGCAGAACTACGCGTCGCGCTTTCCATTCGCGTCAGTGAGCACGGAACAGTCGGAGAATGTCAGGAAAATCTCGTCGGTACCTGGGCTGTAATGCCAAGGGAAAACGCGGGCGAAGTCCGATTAACACAGGTACCGTGACTACTTCGACAACGTAAGGAAGGAACTAAATAAATCCACTAATATGACAGGCTGGGGGTGCCAGATTTTCTGCTAAACATTTTTAAGGGACCTCATTAGCACATAATAAATAGGAGTTTCAACCTCTTCCACCTCTGACAAGCGGAATCGCAAAAACGTTTTTAAAAAGTTTTAAATGGTATAATATCGACAGTGCCGTCGCAAAGGTCTTCTGAAATGAATGGCAGATCGAAAGACACGGTGACGTTTTCCGTTAGCTTTGAAGGCGGCGGGGAAAGCACAATGTCAGTTTAATAACCTCAGAATAACGAGGCCGTGACTTTTGTTTCTGTTAAATTAATCGTGACGTTCATAATTTCAGTGTGGCAGCTCTAATAAGCCTTGGTCTGTCTGGGGACAGACAGCTGAACCCCGCGCAGTCCCTGTCTATTGACAAGCGCTACGACCACAGCGAAGCTTTCAGCAACCACAAAACCTTAACATCGCATACTGAGCTAATGAACGATATATAAATACAAATAAATAATATCCACGATTCACAAAATCAGGATTGAAAACGTTCTCAAAATTTAAAGTAAAAAAGAAGAATTTTTTATATCTTTGTTTGGACCTTGAGATTTGATAGCGAACACGCTTCTCTGGCTTCTTCAATTTGGAAACAAATAATGAGACTAAATACTGCCCTCTTGTGGTGATCACAAAAAATTAAATCCTTTATAATTAAAATATTATTCAAATATTCAAATCATTTTTTGCCGAAGCAAATTTTTAATTTTTCACAACATTGAACCAACAAGACCATGTGACTACATTTAACCGAGCATCTACCTCTTAGACTAACTTGGTGCAACTCTGAACCCTGGTAGGTCTTGATTAGCTTTCCGGGAACTATTGACTTGTGAGGGTCTCAATCACCGTCTTACACCAGACTAGCAGATCTGACTCAATTAATCAAATCGTTACAGACTGAATGTCTTGTCTCCGCTCTGCTGACCTTGATACTCATCACTGACACCCCAACAGGGCTCCCATGTGCAATATGACTGCCACCCTCGCTACTCCCAAAAACTCCCCTATTACATCTGTGCTGTAATAAAAATAAAAATTAAAAATTAAAAAAATAAAATAATAATAATAATAATAGATGAAAGTTCCCTGTTGGAGAGAAAGCCTTTTTTCAGCTGCCAGTTGGGACGCAATCCCGACACAGAAACGGGTTTAGAGTGTGCCGAGTACACGGATCAAAGAGAATGACAACCAACGGCAGTTGCCGTAAGATTCCCCTGTTTAAAACAGAAGCGTATTCCAGGCTCACTTCAACGGTTTAAAACAAAAAAAAAAAAGTATTTGCAAATGAATCTAAATTGAGGCCTTAATGAGATCACACTAGCTTAATGCACAACAGCAATGCCGATTCGGCCGACAGTACTCACCAAAGACTTTCCCCAGGAACAGAGTTTTGATGAGATTAAAGTGGGTGTCTGAAGCATCAGGCAGGGAGTAGCTAACGGAGGGGTAGTGGTCCAGCTATAAGACAGACAGGGAGACAATGTCAGGGAAGGACGTTGCTGTCTGGGGGACAAATGTTTACTTCCTCAAAACCAATGGTCCAGAGACGTAGAAAGATGGAGAGAGGTTAAAATAAACACAAATAAAGTAAAATCTCTTTAGAGGACATTAATTGCGCTTTTATTCAGAAAGCCACTTGGGCGCCATCTTGTGGCCAAAGAACATTATTTAAACATGCAAAATAAAATCAATTGGGTCATTAAAAGGATATATGACCGACATAAGTAGCAGTCGCAATTAAAAAAAACAAAAAACCTATTAAAACGTATTAAAAGCAATCCTTGCGTAATCAGGTCGGATAACTTATTCATTAGATTTCAAGGACATGGCAGTACATTGAGAACGCAATTGAACATTAATTTTTGATTACATTAATTGTCCTGACCTCTCTGAAGCACCACATTAATTTATTTGAAAGCGGAAATCACAAAATCACATTTTGGTCTTGAACAGATTCCTCATGCTTAAGAGACATTCAGATTGAATAATAATAACCTAATGTAGGGGCAGAGAGAATTTAAATATATGAGCACTGTTGCCTTAAGTTATAGGTGCCATTTATTTTGTTAGATGATTCGAAGGGACAACGCGATTTCACGTGAAGTTCTTCCAGATGAGTCCGCATTAATCAGAAAAGATAAAAAATGCATTTTCGCCACTGTCTCGGGTGAAATTTCACAACTTTCCTCACGTTGACAGTGAGAAGAATACAAATGTGCGAGCTCGAAGAGACGCACTCGAGGATAATGACCCTGTCCCTCTGCGTAGTTGTAGTGTTTGTGAGGAGAGCTAATTAATCACTTGGCAGGAAGCCTCGCTATTTAAAAAAATTGTAATAAACAAATCTTGCCCAGTATTCACTGTACATACATGCTGAATTGTCTTACTCCTCGTTATCAACTGCGCGGTGAACACGGCGTACAAGCAATACTGCACACCAGGGATTGCTGCTTTTACTCGTTGTCCAATAAAACTACCATTTTAAAGCATTTATAATAGCTCTAGTCATGATGGATATTCAGATCCAGTTCGGAAAGTTAGGCTGTATCAATACTGAAAATGGTTTCAAAATATATCTAGACATCACATACGAATTTAAATTGCTTCACGGATAAACGTACTACACTATAGTAGCCAAAATAGTTCAGTGAAATGAACAACAAAGTCATTTTCTCGACCCAATTTGCGATGTTTAATTGCCTATAAAATAAGCTGTAAAATACACCCATTGGTGCATTTACCGGAAATCGAAGAGGAACAGCCGAAATCTGGCAGTTGTAAAATTGTAAAGATTTAAAGTGGCTTTGGAGCGTGTGAGAGGATAAATCAATTTTCTTATTAATGGAGATGAAAGGCACGTAGTTAAAAAAAAAAAAAAAACCCGTAATTTTGGCTCTCTGACTTCCGCAGGCTGTGACTGGGACCATAAATTTCACCCTGCGCAAGTCGCAGGGGTAGGAGTAGGACCAACTCTCCGTGTTTTACTGACATTTCAGACCTCTCACAGTAACAGATGGGCGGTAAGGGAGGAGAGGAGGAGCCAGGCACAATTACTGCCACGCCCATTTGATTTTGTCGGGAAAGGACTGACCTGCGCCTTTTTAATCTCACAGCAGGAAGTGCTTGTGCATCGATTGCCTTGTTTGAAGTATGGAAGCTGTCATTTAACCATGACAAAAGCCTTTGAGCCCCTGAATCTTAGCAAAGTGGATCGATAGAAGACTAACCTCAACACTGTGTGGAGAGTTACCGAATGTGTTTACGTCTCACAGATATCCTGCTTTAGCACAACACGCACTCCTATTTATAATTCAATAATTTGAGTCTGAGCGGGATGGCGGTTTACACATTTTCACAGCTAACCATTTTCAGTGCCCCTGCTCCACTACTTTAAATAATTACTGATGCAGGGACCCGAACGACTCGTGCTCCAGTGGGATACGCCACGCCCTCGGACTCTCACCTGCACCTGGATGTTCCTCTCTGATCGGGAGATGTTGACGCTGTGCGGCTGCCCGTTAGCCATGTTGCGCTGGTCCACGTTAATGGTGAAGGGCTCCTTCAGGCCACCTAAGTTGTAGCGGATCTGCAGTGTTCCTGTCCAAGAGAGAGAGGCCGTTACTCCCCCAGTGTAGGTCCTGTCCAGGAGAGAGAGGCCGTTACTCCCCCCAGTGTAGTTCCTGTCCAGGAGAGAGAGGCCGTTACTCCCCCAGTGTAGTTCCTGTCCAGGAGAGAGAGGCCGTTACTCCCCCAGTGTAGTTCCTGCTCACAGACTTGAAACAAAGACAGGCCTTGCCGTTAGCTGTGATAGGGAGGGGGGAAACTGCGATGTCCTTTACGTCACCGCTACCCTCCACTTCACATGATCCATATAAATGCATCAATCACTGGAACCTGAACCTGTTGTATGAGACCTGAACTCACTGGGTCCCATTTCAACCAGCGGAAATCTCCCCCTGATGAATCCCCACAGGACTGCTTTTCTGTCTGAGCGACATTGACTTTCCTCAAACATGCGTGGATGTGAGGAGAACTTCCAAGTCCTCACTCCGTGTTTTGTTTTGTTTTGTATAAAATTGGAATTGAGCCACAGGTGAAGAGAGCCCTGTGCTTTTGTTTTGCTGCGCTCCATTTCCTGACGAAGAAATCGCTCTGATGCAAAAAGAACTGACACAGTGGGAAGCAGATAGATGCCCAGCTCATTTCTGAAACTCTTTGGCACATGAAATCTTCAAATAAAAAGAAGTCATTTAAACCACAATCATTGTGATCTTCCATGAATATATCAGATACTCCTGGGTCTTGGAGCGGATGTAGACCAGAATGCTGGGTCGCCACACACACACACCACACACACATCCTCACCACACACACCACACACACACACGTCCTCACCACACACACACACACACACACCACACACACATCCTCACCACACACACCACACACACCACACACACGTCCTCACCACACACACACCACACACACACACACACACACCACACACACGTCCTCACCACACACACACACACACCACACACACACACACCACACACACGTCCTCACCACACACACACACACACACACACACCACACACACAAATCCTAGACATACTCAGTGGCTGTGTCTCTCACCATTGTGTCGAAGTACCACAGCCAGGTAGTCCTGGGTCTTGGAGCTGATGTAGACCAGAATGCTGGGCGAGCTGGAGGTACTAAAGCTGAAGGTGAGGTCCTCCCTGGTCAGGTTGGCCTCTGCGGTGAAGCTCTGAGAGAGGCCCTTGGAGTCCTTGACTGCGGCGGACGTCGCCTCCGGCAGGAAGTTGTACCGGAGAAGGGTCCCCACTTCGAAGAAACCGCCCACGTCTGCAGCACACACACGTGAGACAGGATTTTACACCCTCCGAGAAACATAAGAATAGATAACCTCAGACGATGAAGCTGGGTCTGCGTGTTCTGTGAGACAGTGGCAGTATTCAGAGATGTTAAAGGGATAGATGTTAATACTTTACCATCAGTTTAAGCTGCATAATGAGACAAGCCAGAACTGACATTTCATTTTTTCCCCGGCAAACTTTGATCTTTTGCTGAAACATTGAAGCACAACACAATAACATTCTTTCCACCCCAGTGCAGAAAAGGTCACAGAGGACCCGCAATTTCGCCTAAATTATTCATAGCCTTCACTTGAAAGTAAATCACTCCGTATACTTTGTCTTTGGGAATTACAAAGTTGCACAGAATGTAAAACAGAAGCTGTTGACCAAAGGAAGGCGACATGAGCCAACCCTAAATACCCGTGCGACAGCTTCTCATTTCACCAGTGGGCATCACAAGCCTGATAGTGACTGCTCTTCATGGGCCAGTTTTCACTAATAAACAAGGGAGGGTTGTGGTTTTGCCACTCTGCGTGCTGCTCCAGCAGAGAGAGAGCAAGTCTTGGTTGAAGAACAGAGCCGCTCATTAGGTGAAAAGAACTGCGTCGAGTGTGTCATTTGAGAGGCCGGATTGGGAAACCAGTGAGGCAAATTAACCGATACAGGCGTTGATGTTGATCACGGCGAAAATCTGTTGTAGACCTTCCCAGCCCTCGCTGGTAGTTCATTACAACTAAACGTGATGGGATTCAAAGCCTTCGCTGATCGCCGGTGGTGATACTCTCGGGGGTGGGGTAGATCACACACGGGAGCTGGACAGAACATCTGGCACGGGAAACCTCGCACAGTCACGTTCTTAATAAAAAATAAAAACAACGGTTGAAGTGAAATTTAAAAAACTCTCAAACCGAACCCCCAAAAGCAGCAAACAGCTTAAAGAGATGCCAACAAGGGCCTCTGTCCCTCAGAGGGCTAGCTCCCTTTCACAGAACGTAAATTAAGAAGCAAACAACGCTCTATTGTCAATTAAAACGGGGAGACAAACAAGACCCAGCAAAAAGGCCTTCAAAACAGCTGCAGCAAAGCAGATGTCTGGGTGTACCAAAGCACGACCGCATCTCCTGTTCAACTTGAGCGGCCATCAGTGTCGAGATGCGAACCAGCCTCACAGGGACCCACGGACACTGCTTACAGACATAACTGCGATTACAGAGAGTGTGCGGCGCTCAGAAAATTGTAAACTAGTTATCAAAGAGCGAAACCCGTTTGACGTAGTTTAGGGCCTCTCGCGTGTCACAGGAGGTCACTGGGACAAATGTTTAAGTATGTAATAAAATATAAATGCCTGTGACATTTAAGAATACAGTCATCAATATTTCAGGATTCTTGAGAGAAATACTGAACACAAGGTAAACCATGAAACGGGAGACTGGGAAGACATTTCTCACACGGGTGGATTAGAACAATTTAACCAACCGGATTAGGGATCTCCAGGACTGTTGTCGACCACTGACTGTACAGGTTATTTTATATTTAATTAAAATAAAAACACTCAAACTACTTCCGGCTCACCCCACCGCACCCGAGAGGTGATGTTACCTTTGGTGCAGAAGGGTCCATCATAAGCAGTGGTGGTGCAGTCGCACGAGTAGCCGTTGTACTTCTCCACACACTTGCCCCCGTTCCGGCAGTACGTCCCGTAGCTGGTGCAGTGCCCAGAGCAGCCGGGTTTCACGCCCGGGGTCACCTTGGCCCGCTCCTCCAGGTCCAGGGTCACGCCGTTCATCTTCAGGGCACGGATACACCCCAGGAATCCTCTCTGTCCCCCAGCAGCGCCTGGGCGGTCAACAGGGAGAACGTGAACCCAGCAGTCTCTGTCCCCCCGCCTGGTCAACAGGGAGAACGTGAACCCAGAAGTCTCTGTCCCCCCGCCTGGTCAACAGGGAGAACGTGAACCCAGAAGTCTCTCTGTCCCCCCGCCTGGTCAACAGGGAGAACGTGAACCCAGCAGTCTCTGTCCCCCCGCCTGGTCAACAGGGAGAACGTATCTATCGAAGACCATTTAAAGAATCATTAAAAAGACCTTGTGTCGCCAATTTAAAATGTCAAATTTGATTGAATATGAATGGGCATACATTATCTGATTAGAGGCACACACACAAGATAAAGACTGGTACAGAAAATGAGGGGTTTCGACACTGTCCTACGTTGGTATAATGCTACATTTTAAAATTTTCAATAAATTCGGCTACATTGCCATTCTAGATCCAATTGCAAATGATGTTCATTAATGGTCCTGGGAAACTGTAAATACAACAGCAAGAGGCAGAACCCCTGTGGATGGGACTGAACTGTAATTATCGGCGTCTGTAAACAAAGCTGACCGAGATGTCACCTGTGGTGGAATGGCGCTGCAGACCTACTGCCGTGGAAACACGTTGGCAGGATCGCCATAGAAACGCATGGTACTGCTACAATCACACGCCATCATCAAAGTTCCGGGTACGGAACACTTAAATTATGTTTTAGTTTAAACAGAACGCCCTGGCACGCGTGTGTTTTGTACGTGTACAGCCGAAACTCCGATATCAATTGCTGAAAAGCAAACACGCCTATTCAGTTCAGCCCAATTGGCCCTTGTTCCAGTCTGGGGGGGGGGGGGGAACAAGAGTACTTATTAACACTGAGGTACCTTAATAATATGGACTGCGGTAGACAAGGGTGAAATAAGATCTGCATGTTCTTTTTACCAGGGTCAAACGATTGCTTTAAACCAGAATGTACTGGAATTCTGCTAGCAGATGGGGAAACATTTAAATAGGATATGATAAACTCCAATACACCTGAAACTGACCTAAAGACTGATGATGAAGTGACAGAAA
>JAOVYW010000099.1:18254-29325 GCA_025775045.1 Hiodon tergisus
ACCGACGATTGTCTGGCGCAGTGCTGGAATTAGCCTGCGTTTAACCGATGATGGTCTGGCGCAGTGCTGGAATTAGCTTGCGTTTAACCGACGATTGTCTGGCGCAGTGCTGGAATTAGCCTGCGTTTAACCGATGATGGTCTGGCGCAGTGCTGGAATTAGCCTGCGTTTAACCGATGATGGTCTGGCACAGTGCTGGAATTAGCTTGCGTTTAACTGACGATTGTCTGGCGCAGTGCTGGAATTAGCCTGCGTTTAACCGATGATGGTCTGGCGCAGTGCTGGAATTAGCCTGCGTTTAACCGATGATGGTCTGGCGCAGTGCTGGAATTAGCCGGCGTTTAACCGATGATGGTCTGGCGCAGTGCACTGCAATGCATGTCTTACATGGTCCTTGTGCGGTTACATGGTCTTCTCACCTGTGCATGACGGCCACCTGACGGATCCCCAGGAGAGGTCATTGGGACCTCACTCAGTGCTGCGGGGTTTCGGGAGGCTTTATATCGAGCAGTATTCTGGCCCCGGCGGGTCGTTAACGGCGCTCCACAATTCCCTGAAACACCAAAGTCAGAGCTTAAAAACTGAGACTGCGCTGTCACTGCAGATCTCCATGGCACGGGGGGGAAGCACAGGAACACAAAACAGCTGTTGCTGTGTAAAGACGGTGGTTTAGTTTGAACACAAAACAGCTGTTGCTGTGTAAAGATGGTGGTTTGGTTTGATGCACGGTTTTGTACACGTTAAAAATATTTTAACATCCCCACCCATAATTTCTCTCTCTCTCATCTGGCGTAAAAGCAATCTCACATATTTATTATAGGGGTGTTCAAGAGAGTTCGGAATATAGAAATTGATAAGTTATCCAGAAAGAAACAGATTCACATGATGCCAGTGCCCAATTCCGTAATTCTTTTTGAACAACCAATACAAATATAATAAAATAAATATTTTCCACAGAACTTCCCCCAAAACTTCCCTTATTATATCAGACTTTTTGGTGTAGCTGATGTATAATTATGAAAAGCTCTATCGATTATTTTATACATGACTTAGTCCAAGCTCAATTCTTGAAAGTGATTTTCTTCAGTTCACGCTCACTGTATATATTTAATCAAATGTGCTTTTTTATTAATGATACAATTGCTCTGCCCTAGCTGGTATTTCAATGCACCTCTATAACAACTGATCATCCAATTCCTTGCAGTGTGGAAATGAGTTTCACTGCTCTAAAGGCTATAAGGCAGACATGACACATCACAAAGTGCCCACCTGATTCTTTCATCAAATAGTCAAATATGTCAGTCAAACAATACACCGTTTACACGATGCTACCAAATAAGTTATTTAGATAAATTCATAATTCGCCTAAACACATCAGTAACCTTAATCTCAGACATCACCTACGACCTGATTCCAATATATCCGACAGCTCGAGCAGATCAGAGGTGTACTGTAAAATATTTACTATGGCATTATAAATGTTAAACACGTGTTTTTTCATGTTTATGGCTGGTGACTAATAAAAATTAATAAAATAACAAACGTAAAAAGAAACATATTACCGTCGATGCTCACAGAAAATTAATAATAATAAAATTGTCAGTATTATTGTCAATAAAGACACCATGTGTGCTGTTCTGGCGGTGTTTTGGCGACGAAAAAATCCCGAAATTATTATTATTATTACTACCACTACTGCTAAGTTGAGAAGCGAATTGCAACGTCACAAAACGGAATGACATTAAAGATTCAATTAACTATTTATATATGCCAATAACAGAGATGAGAACAACGTCGTCAGAACATTACCACCCATGCCCAAAATTTCACTCCGAATTAAACCCATGACAGGGTTTAAAAAAACGAGTGTTATTTACTGTTCAAAAACACAGATCCAAAAAGGTTTGACAAAAACCAAAGCACAATTTAAAAAAAGGACAATGCATACAAACGAACGAAAGAAGGAAAGGGTGGTTTATCTTGTTAATGTATAAGCGACCCGTACATCCGATTCGAAAATTATCGCTGAAAATACATATTTACAACTCCTATATACTGTAAGACGTCAAATTTCTTTGTAGACATACCACTAACGAGCACATTAAAATATTCCTTTTTCTAAAATATAAAGGCCTCTTTTGAAGAAACACAAAGCCGTTTGTGAATATATCCATCGGTCGTTGAAACCTGTATTTTAAAAAATACAAATACCTTTTCGCGGAGAGTTAATGTGCTATTAATCAATAATTAATAGAAAAATAGCACAAAATTTCTCGGATTAAAACCCATAACATTTACTTTTTTTAGTTGATTCCCCCAACATGAACAAACAACACAAACAAACAACCGTATAAATTAATGAATGTCCTTTTAAATGTTTCATTTGTTTTTATTCAGATAAATCAAGTTTTACATATGCTATTCACGAGATACTTGCATGAATCTATTCATAAATTAAAAACATATGTTTATAATTTGCATTTTATTTCCACAAGTGGATAATAGTTTCACCTCATTTTACTGGTCCATACCAAAAATATCCTAATGATTATCTCAAAAACCATACTGTCATAATACTGTCAAGTCATGATGTGTTGATTTTACTGGATTGCAATGCTATAATTGAATAAATTTAGACAAGAAATGCCAAGATGATTTCTTCATAGTCATTAAGTCGTCTAACCAGTGCATTAAATTTAGTGGAAGAAAACGTTTCCTGACAATAAACCAGGAAATATTGAGTTTTGAGTTTGATAACATTTAAGTTTTACAACCAATACACGGTTAACTTTCGTTGCTCAATTTAGCTCCTTTTCAGAATTCTACAGAGTTAAAATGTCGCCCAGAGTGTTTTGTATTTCTTGCAACATAAATACGCCTCGTCACATATTTCAAGAGTGCGCCTCGCCGAGGTTTAGCACCCGCATCTTCTGCTTACACTGTCTTTATTTCGATTCCACGGTGTGGAGGCTGTTGCTAAGCTACCAAATTCAGATTTTACTAGTTGGGGAAAAAATAAGTTAACGGTTTTTCAGGTGAACAATTAAAGCAGTTACTGTGTGGACACAAATAAATTAGCTAGTAAGAAACTAGCAACTTGAATCTAGTCCTGAATTTAGTCCTTATTTCCTAATAAGGAACTAACTCGAGTGGCCCAGTTATTACAGAAAAAGACAAGCAAACACCGCCACCAGCTGCAGTATTATTATTGTTTTACATTAAGTGTAAACGTTAATTAGATTTACAGCTAAGTTAGACCTGTTAATTTTATTGTTGTTCATTACTTTGGAGACATGCCTGATGAAGCAGGGCAGAGCAGTCTCACATATGAACATCATGAAAGTGGGCCTAGAAAACATTTAACATTAAACTAAACTAACCTTACGAGACGTGTGGTTGCTATAGGAATACTACAGGAAGTAATATAGGAATAATAATCTGAGGCTATGCAACGCAAACCAACTTGATGGAATAGAACAGCAACATCTAAAACAGGAATGCAACATCTAAAATATCTGAGTATGCAATGTATTTCTAAATATACATTTTTCCCCTCAATTCAACACTGAATGTGATTTTACTGGGGTCACAGCTGCTGTCTGAATCCCAACCCTCTGGCCAGAGCAATGCGATGGTATAGTTTAGTGCAAAACCCGGTTCTTTTATGTAGTCAAAAACGTAGTATATGTAGTTTTAAAAAAACAAGCCAAAGATATTCCAAACCCACTCTAATAAATCAGCATGGAGCCAGTGAGGCCTGAAACAGGGCTTCATTTTAGCAAACCATGCAGCATAATTTCCAAATACATCCACAACATTTAATGGGCAAGCAAACACCAACCACTGAGTGGACCCTAGAAACAAAACTTCTAACCTACAATTTACATCAAAGCCAAATGGACACCAGGCCAAAAGGAGTATCCAAGTTATGTTTAAACATGAACAAGAGAGCGTGTCTAAAACCTGCTGGTTTCCTGTATTAATTGTATTGGTATGTGCACGTTTTTTTAATGACATATTTCCTTGTCCTTCATTGAAATGCAATATATAACTGGTCAATTCTAAAGTTACGTAAAACATAAAATTAGACTTTAGTCTAAGACTAAGACAGCGTGCTCTAATACTGGGCCCAGACTATATTTGATTCCCATTGGAGTCCAGTTTATTTAGCTGTATGTTACTCTTATGCCTAATCCATAACTCTGACCATTCATTGCTAGTTCAAAGATTGTGAGATTGCATCTAGCTTTATTAAAATAAGATGTCTAAGTCCATAGTTAAGGTCTGGTCTTGGGATTTATGCCAAGTATGATTCCACAATTAAAATAATAAAGCTTTTGGTTCTTTCTCAATAACTTTGATTCTTAAATAATCTCTAATACCGTATGTCACTCACAAGGAGTGACATGTTACGAAACACAAATCAGAGCAGATGCCATTAAAAGCCTAAGGAGGTACGCCAAAAAGGGTTAGGGTTAGGGTAAGGGCATTTCTTCAAAGATTCTACAATACTAAAATGTCATGTAGTTGCTTTACAGAAATATAATTTCTGCAACACTGTTGTTGTGAAACATATGACATAGTTTTGTGTGTTACTAGGTATTCTGTTTTGTACACGGCTAAACTCAATTGAAAACAACGACAAGGCTATTGCTCTTGTAAAGGGGAATCCCATACACAGGCTGAGCTATGTTTATATGACGCCAAAACATTCCTTGCAGACTTTCTTCGTTAAAAAGTAACCTAATTGCATATTTTAAAAGTTGACTTCTCTTATTTCAAACCTGATCCTGATTAAGCCTTAGAAACAGTTTTCAATAAGACTGGTTCAGGGGCAATCGAAAACCATTAGGACAGAACACCACAGTCTCAAGATCTTTCACGTGTCACACGTTCGTGAAGGGACTCGCCGTATCAAATGCAGGAGACTGTCAGAAGGGCTAGACTCCAGAAATATGGGGACAGAGCGGACAGGATTTGCTGTTAACACACAGACACATCACTGAATGCTGCAGTAAAGTGTCTGACCTGCCAGGTGCCCACTGATGATTCAACATCGCCTCAGTCCGAAACGTCTGGTTAAAAAAAAAAAACGCATCAGGGTTCTGTAAATCACGCAGCTTGCTTGAGGATAGCGGACACGCGTCAATCCTCCCCCGGGCCTCCTTAAGACATTTAAACCTGGACTCTTCTTCCCCTTTGTCTTTTATTCAGAATCATTCACCCACTAGACCACAGAGCGAGAGCAGCCAGGGCCGTCAGTTATAAACTCTTGAGGAGATTTATTGAAATGCAGGCCCCAATGTTATAGGCACCCTCAAGCAGATAAACAGTGGTCAGTGACAGTAACCGCCCTGTAAAAGTTACAGCAGCTAAAAAGAATCACAATCAGTACGAAAATGATAGTTTTTACGGGCATATAAATATTAATTTATGTTTATGTTAGACATGTAGACCTAATACTTCTGGAAACAAAATAACTCTATTTACAATTCATACAATTCTGCCACTTTGTGAAATGAGCGATTCATATAACCAAATGTACAATAAATGGTAAAAAAACCAACCATCTCAACAATCGTGTATCTATGTTTACCTATCATGTAGCCTACATTGTGTATACAACATCCAGTTTATGTACTCTGCATTGCGTAAATAACTAGTGGAACAAATGGTAACGACACTATTCCCTGATAATGACATAGACTACATATGGAGTATATGACTCATTTGACATTTGTACTAATGCAACAAAATTTCGTTGAAATAATCTAAATTGTGATTATTTATAGGGTTCTTGGAATAATTTCACGTGGAAATAAGTTGAATGTCAACTAACATTTGTCGTCAACTTTTTTTAAACAGTAAGATATTCAAATATGTGCTAAGCATAACACCCTTACAGGCATATTTAGACGAAACATCATTATTGTTATCCTTACGTTCCACATTGCATGACATACCGTACTATTCACAAGGACTACCTCTTGCCAAATCACATGACTCCACGGAACGCACCTATCAGGCGAAAGGTTTTTTTTTTTTTTTTTAACCATTTCTGATCGCTTCCCATTCACACGCCAATAACATAATTATATAATTTATATAACACAGGTGTTTCTTGAAAACGCAATGTAACCCTCTCCGCAGCTTTAGAGCTATTTACGACAAAACGTAATAATATTACTTAAATTGGGCCCAAATATCAGGATCTACAAAGATTCCTACTAACAGTGTCGCGTATCCCGATTTCGGTTGGAATGGTGTCTGCCCCGGACGAAACGGTGCAATATGAGCGGATTTTACCCCACACATATTTCCCTTGAAAGGTATTCCCGCCATTAGAATCCGTCTTTTCTCCAGCACTTCTTACGTTTGTACCGTCTCGTCGCGTGGAATCTCGACCACGGCATTTTATGTTGTTTTAAACGGGGGCAGCCTTCCCTCCTCTTCCCAGCGCTCTCCCTCTTCCTCCCGACTTCCCCCCTTATCCGACTCCCCGCGCTCCATTGGCGGTTCTTGAAGTCTTCTAGATTAGTTTATACATTCGGTTCTCTAGCTTTATGATATCACATAAACTCATACAGCTAGATAACCAAAGAGAAAAACTAACCCACGTCTCTTAAAGGGACCGCTGCGCGCCAGACCCGTTCATGCCGCGGTCACATGGATCCATAACGTTCGTCTGTGTACGGCTCTCAGCTCAGACCCACACACACGCCACAGTGACAGACCCGATTAGAGGAGCCTACTTGCGTATGTATGTGTGAATTTATTTATTATTGATGACAAATTCGGAAATCTTATTTATTACTGAATGCGGTCACCACACAATGTACATTTTTCTTTGCACGCGTAAGCCATTTTACGACAAAATAATTAGTTATAATTATGGTACCAACGCTTATGAAATTATTTTCTGTTGAGCTAAGTCGGACTGACTTTGTACACCAACCTATCCCAAGGCACGCGAAATCTAAACAGCTACACGACGATGCACGATGTGAACCTTCACGTAGTTTCCGTTTGAGCTCGACTCATTTCTTCGGTTCACGTATTCGATTTTAGGCATTATAAGATCAGTTCTATACCAGCTTCAGCATGTGTTCTTAGGCTTCAGTCATATTCATCATCAAAAGTCTAAATTTTAAAATATTAAAATATTCTCACTGCTTCTTTACATAATACAAAACATGGTAAATAAAACGAATTGCTATGTAGGAAAAGTACAGACTTTAATTTATTGCAGTAAAATGAAAGTATTTTTCTTAATGCACTTTTTATTAATTTTTAAAGTATTGACAACTACTACCCAGACGACAAGGAAATACAACGTTTGCTAAAATTCTAACATTTTAAGCGATATGAAATCTCAAGCTTTTAGAGGGATTCCCAAGTTCAACGTCATACAACATTTAAATTGATAGTTTTTACGACATTGTCGCATGCCACAACCCTTTAATTTAATCCAATAAAAATGGTAACTGAATACATTGAAGCAACTCTCCGAATTTAAATGTTCAATCATTGTACTCACGTTCTTCTGTAGAATCCCATTTTCTGTAGAATTCTGTTCAGTCGTTAAAAAGGCCGACTTTAAATTGAATCACGTGTCTGTAATTTCCAAAACTCCAAAAGGTCGAGATGCATAAAATAAGAGGTCTCCTTACTATGTGCGTAGTAGAGAACAGAAAAACTACGCATCTGTAGCAGCCGATCCACGTCTTTGCGACCACATAGGCCCGAGCCACACTTGCCTCGGCGAACGTCCGCACCAAATCACAGCCAGAGGATGTTGAACGGACTGAATTGGACCCAACTCGAGAGTTCAAAAAGAAAAGGGAAGAGAGAAGCGCACTTGCGTCTCAAGGAGAGGCTGGGGCTTCATTGGGTTGGGAGTAACTACCACAGGCCACGGGGGTCACACCACCAATGGAACAGTGATGTCACCGGCATTAGACACGCTTATTGATACAAACGGCAGAGCAACTGGAGAAACGCCAGACACGGCCCTAATCCCTGTACGAATTCCATAATAATAAATCGCTTTTACTATAGTGGACGGGTGAACGTCGTTGAGAGGGGAAGAGGGATGCCTCCTGAATTAGGTCATGCCACTAAATATACATTGGTTAATCATTACACTATTGGAGAATATTAGTTTTTTTTTGTTTTTTTTTATCAACATCAAAAACAGATAATATACCAAGAAATAGGTAAATAATGAAAGGCACTGTGAGCCGGCGAGATTAAATTACTATAAACGATTTGTTTGAGAATCCACACTGCTAATATTTCCTTTGATATGTCTCGGGCTGATACGTGCTAAATTATGAGTTAAAAATTGTCAGATATCTGAAAACGAACGAGACAAAGCAGAATCCAAAATATGTCTTCGGCCATTTTATGGGGAGGGTAGTTGACAGTACGTTGCGACTTCCTATGTAGTGATACATATTTCGGGCGCCAACCGATCTTTACTCCTGGGGTTTTAAATCGAAGACTGTCAAAGCCTGCGAATTAACGAAAAACTACAACTTAACTTCAATGTTTTTCAAAATCCTTCGACAATATTACATCAATACAAAACTTTAATTAAGAGAATGATTAATACACGATGATCCCATTAAATTACAAGACACTTATATGAATGACTAGTAGGGGCACTTGGTAAACCACCATACATACAGTACAGAGCTCTCGGGGGCCTTGCTCTCACACGTGCACACTGAGACGTAATTCCTGTTCAACTCAATTGGTATGTTCCCATAATGTTCAATGGGATATAATTATTGGTCAATTTCTTGTATATTTCTTATTTCCACATATGTATCCAGCTAACCAGTTTACCGAGGTATAACAGAAACATATTATAATAATTCAAATGACAGGTTCTGTTTCCTTATATGTAATTCGAGTCATATTAACGTTGTATTTTTTCTGGGGAGTTTTCGCAGGTTTCGACAATGCTAATATAAAAAAAATAATCCCACCCCCAAATGGTTGGCATAAAAAGGGCAAAACATTACAACACACGTCATCTAAATAATGCAGTTTGTTACTGCAATAACAAAACGTTTTTGTGTGTCAGATCAAACCAAACAATTTTCATTAAAAGTTGTATTATGGGCAATTAATTTTATATTTAGCAATACTTGAAATATAAACAATAACTTATTAAAAATGTATTGGGTGAAGCTTGTTTCCTTTCTTTTAAAAAGCAGAATATGCAAACTTAAGTGAATATTTGAGCCATTATAGATATAGATAAGGATATACAGTAGCACGGGAGCATCTAATACGGTCTATAAAAAGGCAGACGCGCGCCATTTTCACGTGACTATTCCCCATTTTACATTCAAAAATGGAATCTTCCAAATGAAACAAAAACATCTACACATAATGGAGTGCATTATAAGGATGGTAAAAGGTTCTCAATAAGCATGCATAAATCCTCACCATAATCTTTCAAGTATTTTGGGAAGTTCGCATTAATTGCTCACTAACCACAATTACTCTTACTTGGAACACAAATTTATTGTGTTTTTATGTGTGTATTTTACTGTTATGATAAGAAATCCGCGAAAACAATGTTCATAACAGTTAAAAACCACGATTCTGTACATTCACCGCTGAGAAATGCTTACATTTTATTTTAACACAAGCTCACAATATTATATTATTTACTTTGTGCTAGAACGTAAAATGGACATTTTTGCCTCAATTAAAAACAAGAGCTAAATATTAGACAAGTATACAGCTAAATATTAGGCAAGTAGCACCATCTTCGTGCCACTGAGAGATCAAACACACCTTTAATGA
This sequence comes from Hiodon tergisus, assembly GCA_025775045.1. Lineage (NCBI taxonomy): Eukaryota > Metazoa > Chordata > Actinopteri > Hiodontiformes > Hiodontidae > Hiodon > Hiodon tergisus. The sequence goes on from JAOVYW010000099.1 coordinate 28,077, forward strand.
AAGCAGCTCGCTCGAATAACGTAGTCTGTGCCACGATTCTCTTTGGAATCCTATATCTTGTTGCAAATAATGAATTTATATTTGGTAGGAAAAGTAGACCTAGTGACTCCCTTTTAGTAAGATACAGCCTGACATGAATACTTATGTGAGAATATAGGCTCATTCCACATATACTGATATTTGGCCATTCGTTGACCAGACCATTGTAACCAGGCAATGCTCTGGTGATCTATTTTAGAATTTAATCTAAAGGATGTTCTCTATAAAGTCTTAAAACTTCCAACATATAATACGAAAAACTGCAATAACAATATTAATAATAATAATAATAATGTTAACAAAGTTTACATTTAAAAAAATTATTTGGTAATCTTTTATATTCAAATTTAGGACGGTATTATACGCAGACTATTTTATATATAGTTGATTTCATACCAGAATTTCATATTTCATATCTGAATTCTTAATTTGATTTATAAGAACATATTTGATGTGAGCGGAAAAACATATTTCATTCAGTTTTTGTTCTCAAAAGATAGACACAAAAACATTAAACTTGAAAAGGCCATAGCCAAACTAAACGTAATTTATAGCATAAATTGGTCAACATTTTAAAGTCTGTTAAAAGTTACTCGATAAGTTATAATCTGGTTTCGTGATCGTATATTAATAATGACTAGCATTCGTTCACCCAGTCAATAAGAAATCAAGCGTTTCTTTTGTAATGATTTCGGAAGTTTAAACTGGGCCGTGAGGTCGATGCGTACCATATGAAGTATATTTTTAAATGACTCATAGAAATTATATGATAATATTTAAGAACAGACACCAGTACGCAAAATCCGATTTAGCACACAGTCTAATGCATACAAAATATGCGAGTGCGGTCTTAAGGGATATGCATAATAAGTTCTTCTAGAACACCTCGAAGAACCGGGACAGGTGACGCATTTTTAGCAAAATCTTTATTACATTACATAGCACCTTTCTTACTCCTCGGTAGACAAAACGTTTTTAGAGAAAAAAATCGGTAGCAGGTTTGAATTGGCTTTGCAATTGCACGACTGAAAATAATTAGATTTTAACAACCTTAATTAAATCCAACCGTCATAAAAAGTCGTCCTGGATAATGGCATTTGGCAAACAAAGGCGCTGTAAAGTTCTTTAACAACGTAATTGGTCTGTTTTATGAACTACACGAAAAATGCACTGGCCATGGTGCTGAAAACACCTCCAAATTATTTCAGTG
>JAOVYW010000101.1:0-11947 GCA_025775045.1 Hiodon tergisus
ACACAGAGAGAGAGACAGAGAGACAGAGAGAGAGAGAGAGAGAGGAGGGGGGAGTGGAGGGAGGGTCTGTGTTTCTTCTTCATGTCAACACCCCCACCCCCGATTTGTGCGCAGGACTGCCAACCCGTAGAGAGTGCAGCTATCCCAGGAATGTGTTGAACATGGCTGCCGGGATGAAAGCGCAGAAAACTGGACTCTTGGAGCTTCGAATCTCCGTGGATCGCTGGGTCCGTGTACTGGCTTGTCTCACCGAGGAGGCTTTGACAGTCAGCCTGGGTCAAGGTACAACGGAGCCCGTCAACCCGAACCCGAGTCCGAATCTTGCTGGGGCGGTAAACGGAGACTCCACCAACCCTGGTTCCAGTTCTCTGATCCCAGACTCAATCACAAACGTCAAACGCACGGTGCGAGTTACTAAGCAAGATGTAGGAGGACTTGGTATCAGCATTAAAGGTGAGAAGCCTGTAAAACAAAGTTTAAAACGTTTGTTTGCGACAAAATAATCTATGTGAACGTTTTCGTTTTACTTTTTAAATTAGGAAAAGTTTTCACGATGTCGACACAATTTAAGGACATGACATGACATTGAAAAACGTACGAGAAGTTACAGATTTAAAACATGTATTTAATTTACTTTACCAAACAAAAAAATCCAGACTTTCCTAAAAGACGACGCTATGTAATATATATGTATATCTGGTGAGATATGAACCGTCTGAAAGCTAGCAGAAGTTATGTCAGATTGCTGCCCCTCTTTGGTAAAATGACCACTGACATCACCGGTTTATGTTCGTTTTAGAAAAAACTTTCTTGACCTTTCTTTTTAATTCGAAAATAATTACCCCAAATTAGTTAACTATTTTGCTGCTCTAGGTAAAATAGCTATGTTTGAACAAGAGCGAGGAATCTGTCTTAAGACTATGAGTTTTTTTATGAATTTCTGTCTGTCGCGCTGATACACCATCGATACATTTATTAAATTAACAAATTATGTTTTATCATCTGGGTATTCATTGTGGGGGATAGAGTTGTTTGCGTCTGGACGGAAAATAGGCAGAGCAATGTGAAGAATTCGTAGCCATTGCTTACATAGTCATTATCTTGCGCGATATATATATATATCCAACGTCATATACATTCCATATGTATCCATTTGACTTTATTTATTTTATTCGATAGTAAAAAAGTTTGAAGATTGAAACTTTCAATCGGTTTAATGTGCTCTAACTACTCTTTCACATGACTAGACCGAGACATTAAATCGCAATTTCATCATCTAATTTTCGGCTACCCGTTTACCTGTACTTTGCTTAACTTTTAGTTATTCAAACAGTATATAACCACAAATCCTAAGCCTATTACATATAGCATTTTTAATTAATGATGCAAATTTTGCTTTTAGAAAGCTCATTAAAACCCCCAAATTAACATTTCAATAGGCAGTGTAGATTAAACAGAGTAAAACTAAAATTGTTTTGATAGACATAGCAAAAGGTACACTGGATGTTTGACTCCATGATAGACTATATAATGAAATGCCAGGAATGAAGGGAACCTAAGACCAACCTATTGCTTTGAGAGCCGGGCCCAGTGTGTTAGCTATGCAATAGGTCCTCTGCAACTTCATAACTTCTTGAGCTATTAAGACATGCCAGATATTACAGTTTTTAATCTACATTTAGAGATTGAGACTGTGTACCTGATTCCCAGACAAAATTCAGGTAGTCTGTTACCAGCTTTGGTTTTTGCTATCCTAAGAAGAAACCCCTTATAAATGAAGCAATCCTGGGGATTTCAAGGAATTAGAGGCTCAGTTAAATAAGTCGAGGTGAGCTCTTTTAAACCCTTACGAAGCAAAACCAGCACCTTGAAATCAGAAGTCCAACATGCTGCGTTAAAGGACATTTGATGAGGCTTTTAGCATCCAGAGAGAAAGACATTGCTATGATCGGGAATGGCTACTTTTTTGGTGTTTAGCCGCAATATTTCTGGTGCTGGCAATAGCGATTTGGAAATGTGTTTTGTTGTGAAGACTGAAGCATATCTGGTTCGATGGAATCTCAGGCAAGACATGCTTTTATAAACACGCTCCTTATAAAGTCTATACAGTTCAGTTCATTCGTTTTATTCCTTTCGTTTTTGGCAACTGCCACTACGCGGCCATGGGGTGTCTGAGCTCAACTCGGCTGACACACAAACAGTGAGGCAGGGTACACCCAGGAAGGGACACCATTCTAATTAGTCGAATCAGTCTAAAATTTTGTATGATTCCATTTTAACCGTGTAAGTTCTGCCTGCAATCATTGGCGGCCATTAAATTCCACAATATGGTAGAAAAACTGGAGCCTAATAATCAGCATAATTATGAATTTTCTCAAAAGACAGGTTTTTGCTTCCTTCTGTCAAACTGACCCCCAGTGCGTTGGAATGGGTGGTGGCTGAGAGAAATGTGAGGCCGTGTAAAGGAGGTGTGAGGCTTGAGCAACCAGGGTTGCCCGAGTAGTGCACCACTTGAACTGAACATGATATCAACGGTTGGAAGTCATTTAAAATGCGCAGTCAACATCTTTTTAAAATCATGTCACGCTCACCTCCTTCTCTTGGCCTGTAGGGAGTTTGAACACTATCTTGGCTAATGATGGAATTGGGATTTGTTAGCAAAGAAGAAAACCGAATTTAAAGGATTTCAGGCGTAGGCTTTTTATGGATCTTCTTCTGCAAAAGTCTCACTCAGTCTCCGTCGTACCCCCGTTGTGGTGTTGATTATGTGTGTATGTTCACCTGGGAAATGGACCCACAGATCAAAAGGCGATTTGTGTGTACATCGGTCACCCGAATCAAAAGCTGGCTGACCAGGGCAATTGGTGATAAACAGAGCAACGTCCATTTGGCAGCCACGTTGCTGTCGCCTGCAGATAGAAGCCGGCTACTTTTAGTGTGGAGTGATGTGCGGTAAGATCGACAGGTGGACAGGGGGTTTCGGCCAGCCGGACCCCTGGGAAAGCAAAATTATGTTTGCTAGCATTATTATGTTTCACATTGAGGCGCTGATTTTTTATGAGGCATTCAGCCACTGGAGGTTCTGAAGCCAAACTGTGACAGCTATTCAGATTTTTGATTCCCTCCCCCCAAACATTTGTCAGAGCGTGAATTCCGTGACCAAACTCACTCACCATTTGACAACGTTTCCCATGAACTGTCTTAAAGATAAAGATTTTTCAGTAGGGCACGGGCTGAGACTATGGCGACAAAACAAACAAGTTAAATTAACCCAACGAAGGACTCGGTTTCAAGTGTTGTGTGTGCAATTCACCACTAAAGGAAATTGCTGGCTTCCTGCTAGACTATTTCAGACATTCGTGATCTTTTTTGTGCTTGTTTGTTTACACGGTCCTGCCAAAGTGGCCCGGTTCATTAGCATGAGTACTCTGACTGGAAGGAAAACCTTGACAGCATTCAGCACATTCTTCTGCTGCGGGTACTCGCTTCATCTTACCAATGTCCATTTCCTTACACAAACGCCTCCTTACTTCTCTTTCACTAGGACATCGCTAAGCCATATTGTGCAGCCTGAAACAAGCTATCCGAGTGTACTGGGACTCTCCCTTTCCTCAGCAGAGAATGGTCTTTTGTCTCATACAAGCTACTGACTTGTCTTCACAGGGGGGAAAGAGAACAAAATGCCCATTCTCATCTCCAAGATTTTCAAAGGGCTGGCAGCTGACCAGACGGAGGCCCTGTACGTGGGGGACGCCATTATCTCGGTCAACAGTTACGACCTGCGGGAGGCCACACATGACGAGGCCGTTCAAGCACTGAAGAAGACGGGCAAGGAGGTGGTCCTGGAAGGTAGGAGGAGACAGAGAGATGGGTGATATCTACCTCTGGTCCATCTTTTCTCTTTTGGATGGGCCCATAGAGACCCTGGGGTCGGGCAAGTGGTCTGAAAGGCCCTGCCCTGTTTTTTTATACAGTGCATTATCCACCCTTGAAACCCTGGAGATTCACATGTCTATGGAGCTGCTGACATCTCCACAGAAGTTGCGTGACGTGAGGTAAAGGGGTAGCGCAGACAGGGCTGGCGGCGATCCACTCCCACAGCAGGATTCAATGTTTCCCATAGGAAAGCTACTTTTATAGCAGGGCTTTCTCCTGTTAAAACATGCAAATCGATATCAATTCCCTCTATGGCATGTTCTCTCTTATCTAGCTGGACATTTATTGCGAAGGGCAATAATACCTTTCTGTAAAGGTTCATGCAGGCACATTTTGCAGCGAGATTACTGGAGATCATTAGGTCTTGTGAAATATTGTTCTCACTATTGACTATAATATTCTCAATATTGACTCACTGTCGTGCCTGCCTGTTTTAAATTTGGATGCTGCAGGGAGCCCGAACCAGTTTGAAATAGTTTGCAGCTGAGCAACACTGGTGAACATCGTGAACACAGTGTTCATGGGTCCAGATGGCAGACAGCTCCACGTCCTCTGGTTTTTTCCCAGCAGGCTGGTGTGCACGCGTGGTCGCTGTCGAGCCGCTGAGCTCTGTCCGCCTGGTCTCGGGTTCTCGTGGCGCGCTCGGCGATCAGTTATCCCTGGGACAGGTTGTGTGAAGACCAGGGGAAAAAACAGGAATGTTTTGGTCAGCTGTTAAATTCCTTCCACCCAGCCTCCTTACCCGCCACTCACTCTTTTGTTTCTGTACACCCTGGCCAAACTGCCTAAGAAAGGTATTGGTGGGGCTCAAACTAGGGATGTAAATATCATTTTTTGTTTTTTTTTAAATACAGCTTAAATATTTAACAGTTTGAAATTTTACATCCCTAGCTGATATCAATTGCGATACTTAACACTAACAATACCACCAGATGAGTCACATGAAAAGTTAACCACTAAACTAATAAAGGGATGTGAGTAATGGTTAAACATATATTCAGTTTACCGATTTCAATGTTGACGCTTAACCGATGAATTGTTGATGTGAATAAAGTCTCACTGATTGCAGTACAGAGGCCGATAGAGGCGTTTTGACCATGAATTTAACCTGTATTTTCAATTAATTCACATTGATTTGATCGATTAACATGGAGCTAGCAATTAGTACATCAACGGCTACATTGTTCCACACAGCAAGTTTAATAAGCAATGTTTCTTTAACAAGATGCATGCATTTTGTCCAAAATTTTGCTACAACTTTTAAATCGACTAGCTTAATAAAATGTCCTCAGGTTACCTTACTAACTGGTTGACAGAGTTTTGCAACTGAACGGCCACCTTCAAATTTTAAAGTAACATAATTCCAATTGCGGTCAGCTTTTCCCGGTGATCACTGGGGAGACAGGAGCGCTTCTTTGTGAGAACATGGTTTTAACCGCTGAAGTCTCATTAAGAGCTGAACTCGAAACTAAATCGATGGTCAAGATATCGTTGGGCATATATTTTTTCTTCGGTGTGTGAAATGCGTTTTTAAAATTTTATGCGTTAATCTTTAAACTTTACCGGTAATACAGCCCTTAATGATTAAACAGTATCATGGTTAATTTTGAACATCCCCAGCGCAAACCATGTGATCTTTTTACCAGTGCGGGTCATGTGATCTTCTGTCTTTTTACCAGTGCCGGTCATGTGAGCTGCAGCAATGCCGCATGTCCGTGAAAGTGACTGAACTTCTTCCGTTGCGGCTGTTCTATCCTGCGAAGGGCAGTTACCCTCTTCTCCCTACGAACGCCGCCGTCAAACTCTGCCGCATCAACGCGACTCGCTACAGAACGTCAAACCAGCTTAAGCCCCTTAAGCTGATTGGGCAATCGTACCCGTCCGATTGCCATTCCTGGAAAGGTTCATACCGTGGCCCCTTGGGCTCTCTCTGACGCCTTCAGTAACCATCGGTTCAGGCAGGCCATCCTGCAGTGCCATAATCAATGTGCTTCCTGACCTCGGGTTCAGATTTGATCTTGGGTTCCCTCTCTGGGCTGACAGAAAGGACCTGTCCGCTGACGCGGCAGATTACAGGAAACCTTTCGTCTAATTTTATCTGGTGGCCTCGTTCATTCTTCCCCTAGTACGTTATCTGGGATGATAAACTGCGGCAGCTTTGGCATAATGGAGTTTTGATTTTCCGTACTAAAGCATCTGTTAAACTGGGTTTCTCCCTAAAAAATACTCTATATCAGTCATCAAGTTCAGTTATGGCGAATTATGAATTTAGAATTTAGAAGAATGAATGGCCCTTCCTTGTACCCAATTTCAGTTAAATAAGTTAATTCACAATGATTATGGGGCACAGAAGGAATTAATAAGCTGTGCCACAAGGAAGCCTGTAGCAAGTGACGTGAATTTAACCTGTTGGCGCTCAATCCTAGAAGTGCGTAGCACAGCGTTTGGTAGTCAGGGCTTACAGTAAACACTCAAAGCTGTCATAACAACGAGAATATGAAGGTGGAATATGAAGGCTGGTGGAAAACCAGCCTCCGTTCCCAACCTCTTGGGCATGCTCCATCTGAGCGGGCCAATGTGCCATGATGAAATTAACTGGCGGAGGACGGGATAACTGTGGCGAATGGACAGTGAAAACCATGTGCGTGATCCAGACGAATCCTTAGAGTAGCAGCTGGCCTCCAGCTGCTGCAGTCTGATTGCCATGTGCTTTTTTTCCCAGAGGCTTCAGAGGATCGTTGCTGGGAATGGTTTGAGCTGGGGAGAGGAACAATGTGTGTGTGTGTGTGTGTATTTGAATAGGATTTATGTGAAGCAAGCATTTCCTCCTTTCTGCTTTCACCCAGACCCTGTCCAGCACACACAGAAAGACCCCCAGCCTTTCAGAAGCAATGGAGCCGTTTGGGGCAGTAGCAGTTTGGTGCTGAAGCAGTGGATTGAAAACTTGGTTTCAGGATATATTTCTTAACTTATTTTAAGTGTCCCAGGATGACACGTCTTTATTTTTCCATAATCTAAATGTAATGTAACCATCTAACAAGGCTATGGTCAGCACTGTGCAGAGGAGTTGAGTTATGGGACTGCAGACTGACATTCCAGATATAAAACTGGTTATAAATCACCACAATGGGATATATATTGTTCTAGTAAAGGGCTTCTTCTTCACAGTTCAACATTTTCCTACAGGGGAGCTTAGCTTCCCTCTTAATTCGTTTCACGCTGAGCAACGTCAATGTCAAGAAAAAGAAGGAGGAACACAGGGAATTCAAATCAAATTCCCCTAGCCACAATGTTTACAGAACAATAGTATCCAGTACAAATCGCCTATTGACGTCTTGGGGGGAAAAAGTGATAGAAGGAGCCAACTATTGTAAATTTTAGAGTGGTCCAAAGAGCTGATCAGCCTATTACTACAAAAAAGAATGCTGAGTGCCATGATGTCAAGCTAGATTTGGATATGGATATCTTGGCACTAGATTTGATGACATCAAATAAATAACGGTTCCATTAGGAATTAATCCAGTTCCTCTGTATTACTCCAAGCTCCAGGGGTCATTTAAGGTTTGAATTGTAGGTTTGCTTTGGAACAAAACAAAGGAAACTCCCATCCAACGCAGGATGGGATGTATAAATATTTTCTGATCCAGATCATCCTAAAAACATGGAACATTTTTGGGAGTGTTTCCCATGCAGGGCGTTGGAGCTCTGTGTGGATGGCAGCGTTGAGGCACAGGACGGAGAGCGGCAGAGGGGTTGATGCTGAGGGAGACGTGGAGGAAGTGGGGGTTCATTGAGGATTGGGCCAAGGGATTAGCAACGATAGCTGACGTTAGCCGTGCCAGGGCTAGACCGGAGCTCTGACATGCTGGAGACTTCAGGATTTACTGGTCCATAAAGGCTTGCCAAAGGAGCAGAGATCTAGGAGTAAAAAAAAAAAGGCCAGCTCTGCTCCTGAGTTGGTAGAGACGCTTGCCCGATCAAAATCCAGTTTGTGCCATCAGCTGATTTTGACTGGCAGAGCAGAGCGGCGGCACACAATTGGAAACGCGCCATCCGCTTTGGAATGGTTTAAATTGGCTGATCGCTAACGAGTGTGTCCTACCGGCTCCCTGGGTGCCTGCAGATTGGCTCATCAGAGGCAGTTAGGACTGGAGGAGACTAATCATGCTTCCTCTCCCTCCCTGTGTATGGTGGTGAGCAATAGGCCGAGATTCATTAGCACAATTAGCAAAAAGTACTGGTTCTCAATTCCAAATAATCATTTAAAATCCCAAGCCAATTAGATGGTCCATTTTGACTTGGATCTGTAGACGCCATTGAGGCTGCATGGTTGAGTGTAATGTACTGAGTTACACATCAGGTACTAGTGTCTAGCAAGCAGCAGCATTTTCAAGCGCAATGAGAATATGGCCATATATACAGATAACCATATAAGTTGTGTTCATTTTAAGTAACCTTCAGACGTCAGTCATAAATAACAAAAGCATACAGAAAGAGTAGACTGTAAAAAAATTGTATCCAAACGCTAAACCAGCGTAAACTAATAAATATATTTTGCAAATATTTCATTTCATGCTTTTATGTTAACACCAACAATAAAGTCTGCACTTAAGTAGATGGTTCTTCTGTATTAGCTGTAGTTTACTTGGCTTGAGAAAGCAAACACCATTTATGCTCTGGCTTGTGCCCATGTCACTATGCTATTAGTCCAGAATGTTCCTTCATTACGAAATGTAAAAGCTGATTTCTCAGTGACTTGCTAATATAAATGTTCATTCTGAAGTCCTGCTTCTCCGAATTTTCCTGGAATGCTACAGGTTTTGTTTACTGGTCACTGTCGGCTCCTGTTTTTCTAGCAGAGGGACACATGGAAGCGTGAATTTTACCGTTTCATTTGTCTGGTTCATTTGTCTATGTCTAACAACATATGCTAAAGTGAACATTGACCAAATTTTATGATGGACGTGTACTTTAGGTAAACCGTCTAACAAAAATTGCTTAATCGCTGCACATGCCAGGAACATTTTCTGAGCTCAGTACAAGTCCTGTGTGGCCTTTTTACAGAGGACTAATCCTGTTGTGACTACAAAGACTTTCAGTGTTGATGGACTACTTCAGGTCATTTTAAGGGAGACCAGTACTTATGACAGATTGCGGATTACTATTGAGGTCCAACGTTACAATGCTCAGAGCTTAGGAGTTCATGGTAGGCATTTTAACTGCCTACTATTTCCAGATTTGACAGTATGGGCGGTGGAGTGTGAGTGTTTTCCTTCAGTGGTGCCAACATTGAAAACGGATTACTGGCCACACCTGGTACATCAATCACAGTCACAGAGTCAGAGCAGAGAGTCTCAATCACAGAGTCAAACCTGACTAATTAAACTATCCATGTTTTTAATGGCTTTTGTTAAGGGTCTGGAGTGACCTGGTAAAAAGAAATGACTCAGAACTCCACTTAAGAAGACACCCCCCCTAAGTACTATACTATACAAAAAAAAAAAACATTGCACAATTTTTACTTTGCAATCCTGGCACTTTCGAGTTAACTAAAACTAAAACTAAATCCATTATTAAAAAATGGAAAGGATATGGTACAACCGTGACTCAGAAGGTCATCCAGTGACTGGATAAGGAGGGAATTAGTCAGAGAAGCAACCAGGAGGCTAATGGTAACTCTGAAGGAGCTGTAGAAAGCCATTGCTAAAAACAAGCCTCAGAAAATCCCCTTTGGAGTTTGCCAAAAGGCATGTAGGAGACACAGCAAACATGTGGAATAAGGTTCTCTGGTCTGTTAAGGCCAAAACTGAACTTTTTCACATAGCAAAAACGCTTTGTGTGGCACAAATCCAACACTGCTCATCGCCCTGAGAACACCACCCCTAGGGTGAAGCAATCAAAGCCCAGACCTCAATCTGTGGAAAGATTTGAAAATTGCTGTTTACCAACAGTCCCCATCTAACCTGACAGAGCTTGAGCCTAGAAGATTTGTCAGGAATTGCAGGATCCAGATGTGTAACGCTAGTAGAGGCTTACACCAAATGATTCACAGCTGTAATTGCAGCCAGTGTTGGTTCTGCCAAGTAGGGAGGTGAATTCTTATGAAAACGGCAAATGTGTTTTTTTCCCCTTGTAATTCACTTCTGTCACAATAACAAATATGTTGTGCCTTCAAAGTGTTAGGTATGTTGTGTAAAACAAATGGTAAAACTCCTGTTCAAATCCAATTTAATTCCAAGTTGTAACACTACAAAATGTGGAAACGTCCAATGGGGGTGAATAATTATGGCACTTTATATATGATATTGGTGCCTTCCACCTTTGTAACGTGCTCTTGGAAAGCAGATTGGGAATGGGAACTTTGCGTCTGTCTTCCCCAACATAGACGAAAGAATGCTATCCAGATTCTGAAAGAGAAACAATGTCTTCTTGTTGGCTTTGTCGAAGGCACATATTAATGTCTGAAAGGCTCCTTTGGTAAAACAATTAATTATGCCTCCTTTCTCTGCCGTGACATTTAAAAAATCACCCCATTTGCATTGTTTAGTTGACAGTACAAAGGCAAAAAAAAAAAAAAATTTACAAATAACTTTTTAAATCCCTGTTAAGAACTTGGCTCTTCAGATCAAAAAAAAAAAAGTAGAACAATGTCTCGAACAGAACTTTGTGTTGTCTTTATTTATTGTAATGATGGTTTTTAAAGTTCTTAGTGCCTTTCTCACGAAGCAACTATGGTACAAACTACTCCCCAGTCTCTGTATTTTTCCCATGGAATCGTTTTGGGAGGGCTAACGGCCCACCCATCGACGTGTTTCCTGTAACCCCGTGGCCGTTTTGGATTGTCACTTACACATACAACTTTCAGTGTTCAGGGCAAATGGTAATGAATTCAGGGTTATTTATGGCTCCAGAGACGGCCTGCGTGTCCGCTGTCAGCATTTCAGGTCCGATCAGAGACGCTGTAATAAGGCTCCAAGGACAGCGTGCAGGAATCGTTCCGCATTTTCGGCACGGCCTTGATGAGCTGGTGACGAAAGGCAAATGTGTGTGTGTGAGCGTGTTTTTGTGTGAGTGTTGTTCCATTGGGAGTTTCTGTGTGAGTGTGTCTGTGTGTACGTGTCTGTCTGCGTTAAGAAATATGGTGATGTTTTGAAAGAAATGGTATTACCGCTGTCAAAGTTCTCAGATATGGGTCCCATTGATACCGCCCTCTTCTAGTCCAGATTCCCCGGCTCAGCTAACTCCAATTCAAAAGTGGCTTTATTGGCATCAAATGAGCTTGAATTGCCAACGCTTTTGGTATATGAAAATACAATTTTAATAAAATATACATAATTTTGTAAACCACAATAAAACAATATTGACTTTTAAAGTAAAAGTAAGGGATAAAAAAAGAGCTATCCGCCTTTCCTTACTTTGTGACAGGCAGTTATTTGCTGAGCCGTCTGCTCAGTATTGTGTGCACCTCCGTGCCGAGCGAGATTCCCAGCACTGATACTCTCATTTAGCCCAGCACTGACACTCTCGTCTAGCCCAGCACTGACACTCTCGTCTAGCCCAGCACTGACACAGCCCAGCACTGACACTCTCGTCTAGCCCAGCACTGACACTCACATCTAGCCCAGCACTGACACTCTCGTCTAGCCCAGCACTGACACTCACATCTAGCCCAGCACTGACACTCACGTCTAACATCATCTCTCATTGGATCCCGTGCCCTCCCCTAAACCTGCTGAGGCTGTCTGGGAGCGTCTGTCGCCCAGGCAACAGGTGATAGAAAATGGCCACCTCACACCATGTCCACACCTGCTGGCCTCGCAGGGCGTGGACAAAAGGGAGCCAGAGGGGGAAATTTGTTCACCCATGGACTGGTGAGGACTTCACAAAGCTGCTAAAGCTTCTAGTTGCAGGGCTCAATAACCCCCTCCCCCCACCCCCCTTCTCATTTCACTTCTGTTAGTGGGGACACCTCCCTGCCCCACCCCCCCCAACCCAACCCTCAGTTTCTGTA
>JAOVYW010000101.1:12047-28043 GCA_025775045.1 Hiodon tergisus
ACACACACACACACACACACACACACACACACACACACACACACACACACACACACACACACACACACACACACCAGGTTTAATGCAAGATTTAGTGTGTGAAATCCTTCATCAAATCCAACTGCAGAAGTTGTTCAAATTCACAAAACACTATTTAAAAAAAAAGTGGAGGAATTACAGCTAAGTACTAAAAGAAATCAAAACACACCTGGACTTCTAATTCCCAATTTGATCCCGTAAAAGTGATATTTACAATCACACTGTGAGAGACTGTTTAACCTTAACAGGTTGTGTATCATACAAAGTTTCATTTTCTTTTGTATTTTCTTGTCTTTCCTCTTTCATTCTTTACTGAAACTTACTGATCCACTACTCTTAGAGAGGTAAACCTGTTGCAATGTCTGATATCCTCAACTTAACACAAAGGCCTGTGTTGAATCAACCAACAATATTTCCCTAAAGAAACTGTCCTTAGCAAAGCTTGTGGCAAGCAATACATTAATAAAATAATAAAAACCAAAATAAACAGCAATCAAGAAGAAACTCTTTCAGTCTATTAAAGCTGAATGACTCCCAAAATGTCAGACCATATGTCATATGTATATTTTTTTGTTTTTGTTTTAATTAAAGATATTAAAGATAGAGTGCGGCAACAGGCCCTAAATGAACCCTGCAAATTCTAAGTGCTTGGCAAAAAAGGCTTACTAGTAGTCTTCAGGACCTGCATGAAATCCTTACAAAAACAAGAATGTAAAAAAAATAAAATAAAATAAAATACATTGACAAAAATAGAAGTTAAAATGGGGGTTGGTGGGGGCTCCCTGGTGTCTTTGCTTTTCAAGGTCCTCCAGCTTCAAGTGAGGTAGAGTGGCTTGTCTCTTGCTATCATGCTGCTGCTGAAACATAGAAACAATGCAATTTGCAAGACATGAAACTGAGTCTTAAGAGCAGTCTTAAAAGCAGCCGTCAAAATGACCCAGACCTAATTCATTAAAAAAATGTAAAAACATCAAAACTCAGATTTAAAACTGGATCAGAATCCCAGTGCTATTCCTTTTTAATTCTATGCGGAAAGTCATTGGGATTGTATCCAGAAATGGGGGATTTGAGGATGATCCAGAAGGACAAAACGGCGCACACAAGAGAAACTGAACAAAGCCAAACAGGGCAGGGCTAATTTGGTCCTCGAAGACCACAGCCCTGCTGGTTTTAGAGTTACCTTTCAATTTGCAACCAATTTTTTCCCTGGAAACACCAGGTGAGGGGGTTTCCTTTCCATTCAATAACAAAAAACAGGCCCTCAAGATTCAGAGCTGCCTAGTACCCCTGATTTAACAAATAACTTATCCTCTTGGCAACCCGGTATTAACGATAAATACAAATCTAGAAAGTTGAATTTCCATGCAAGAAACCAAATGGAAACCATAAAAAATAAATTTACCTCGCAATGGTAACTGTCTGACATATGAAATATTAACAATGAAATATATCTCCTATTTTGGCCTGAAAGAAATGCAGAATGTAAATATGTAGGCTATGTTAACACTTCAATTTGCATTTAATTGTAATGCTGGTTCTTAGACCCTATAGCAATTTATGTTTCCTGACAAAACTATCAAAATGATACAAAATGGGCATTGCAGAATATTAAAAATAAACGTCACTATTTTATTATTGAAAAATTCAAAGAATGCAAATATTACAAATTAAAGTACGACTACAACGGTAGAATCACATGAAATATATTATTTCTAAAATACATGCTGTCTGAAAAAAAGTCGTATGCTACAACTAAAATATTGGTAACATTACACCAGCACAAACCCTCTAATCAAATGTGCAAATACAATTAAATAAAGTGCTAATGAAGTTGAGAGAGAGCACATTTATACCTAAATGTCTGTTTGGTAATATAGGCCCAGATATTTCATAACCCATTATGCGTTAACCATCTCATCTACACTAATAGCTCAAGTAATCAATTCCGCAACATTTTTACTGCTCCATTAATAAGAAAGAAGGTTGGCAGCAGCATTATTACTCACTGTCATTTAACGGTAACTCTAACAATAAGCCAAAGAACATGAAACAATTTATAATCTCATCTGTGCAACGAGTCACATGTTTGCGTTTCCTTTAGAGAGGTTTGAGCCAGGTTAATGTATTTATAATAAACATACATTTTAGCAGGAAGCGAAAAATAAAAAATAACTAGTTTTTTACAACTGCTTAAAAGAAACAATATATGGTTCAAGATCCATTATCCCTTGCATATTTTGCAAAGCCACTGAATAATGAGTAGAGTGAAATCAAATTTTCTATTAATAATTTAAGCAAAAACAAGTCAATATTTTTTGCTAATTTAAAAATGTGCAGGGGGGCCCTGTTACATTGACGTGCAACAAGTTGGAAAGCACACCCTTTACATATATACATTTTAACGATTGTTATTTTGATTATAATTAATTTATTATATATAACTGAGGTTTAAACAGAGGGACAAACACCAAAACAGAATTACATTTTATAGAGAAACAATCAAATAATAATGGTAGTCACATACTTGATTTAAGATATAATTAAGATAATATAAAAGGAACCCATTCCACCAGTTATTCTCAGAATATATCCTTGTTGGGAAAAAAACACTAAACACTTTAAATAAAATTCATAGCATATAAAATTTAGGTTCCACACCCAGTAATAGCTTGAGTTTGCGAGGACCAGTCTCTTTACGATTTTCAACTTTTAACTAGTTGCTGAGTAACCAGCAATGTCTACTTCATAAGTATAACTAGTCAAATTAAGCAATGATGGGGATGTTTGCTCTCCAAAATTAACTAACTAATTAATAAAGATGAGAAACTGAAGTTTATGGACAAATGCTGACTCCTTGCCTATTAGCTTTGCCAGACCAGAATTATAATGATCTTCTTGGGAACATTGACCTGTCCTCGAGCATTTGTTTTTACCTGCAATGGCTTCCTCCACACTCCCGATTGCAGTATTCATTATCCCACTCAGAATTCTGTCCCCCGACTGGGTTGGGTGCCCCTGGAGACTGGGAGCCGACACTGCTCTGATACTCGGACTGGATGTGTGCGAATCCCTGAGACAAGAGAAAGGCACTTCCATCAGTACTGGATCATGTAAGAGCTCCTCGAATGCTTTTACAGCTCTCAAATGAGTCTGAACCTGCCCACAGTCCTCAGGAGAAAGGAGAAAGCGTTGACAAACAGTGAATTAAAAGCACAGATCAGACATATTCATGTAAATTGCATTAACAATGAATGTTAATGATGCGAGCACTCTGTGTGTAAATAATTCCATTCCATTTAAGTCTAAAATAAATGGGTGTTAGGCAAATATGTATTTAGTGACCTAAGGAAAGCCACTGACCTGCTGGCCCGGAGGAGAGTGAAGAGAGGCCTGAAGCCCCATTTGGTGGGAGATGATTGGCTGGGACTGGACCTGCTGCATGCGGATTGGCTGGTTGAGAATGGAGCTCTGATGCAGGGACAGCTGTTGGTGCAGGGGTGGGCTGATCTGGAAGGAGGAAGGGGGAGAGGCACTCATGCTAGGCAACATCTGCGACTGGCTGAGGGTCCGAGAGAGGCCGTGGCGCTGGGGTCCAGCGTAGCTCTGCAGGTCAGACAAAGGGAAGGAGCCTGGGCCCAGGTACGGAGAAGAAGGCTGGGATGGCACGCTGTACAGGGGCTGTTTTGGTGGCATCATGTGTGAAGACTGACTTGTTTGGGCACTTTTCGTTTCCACCGGATCACTATAGGTCTGCAAAAAAAAGAATAACGAACAGGATATTACAATTATCATTCTGCATCTCACTAACAACAAAGTAAACAATACCATCCCAGTGCTATTGTTTATCCACATTTATTTTAAAAGATCCAAAGGGTGCTCTTTTAGTCTACATTCAAACAATGGCATCAATAGCAACATTGGTGCACTCAATATAGAAACAATTACATCATAGAGATAAAACGTTTTATCAGATTTGAGAATTTCTTTCATCTATAAACATAATTTGCCTTCGAATAAAATGTACATTTCCCACCGTTTCTATGCAATCAATACTTTTTTAAAATAAATTGTCGAATCACTTTCACATGATATTATCATGATATAATTATTAAAGTGTGACCATATTTCTGTAATTTGAACTATCAATAGCTACTAAGTCACACTTATTTGTAGAAAATGCACCTCAGGTTTGAATCAACACCTCAAGGGGAACTTTATATATCGTCGCATCTCATGTTCCAACTATAATTTATTGACCCATGAAATAAATGCACTTCCAAAGTAATTTAACTTGCGAACTAAACAGCCATTTTAAGATAAGAGTTTTAAAATTATTTGTGAGAATGCATAACATTTTGAGTTATTTTTGTCTACTCCTTCAAAACACTTAAAATGCCGAGCAATTCACAGAAACATCAATCATACATCTGAATTACAGATTTGACGGAACGTTTAATTATGCAAAATGACAGATGAGATTGGTTGTTAATAAACACTGCAAAAGAAATGGGCTGATGAATAAACCATTCAGGTTGTAATCACAGCTCTTGTTTTTTGGGGTGTTGTAAATTTCAGAAGGTGAGTGAGGTGGAAGGAGGGAATGAAAAAGAAAGGTGCTATATGGTAATGTAATTTGCATTTGCTAGGGGAGGGAGAGAAAAACCTATCACAAACACATGCCGGGAAAAAGGAGACTATGGATAGGGCCCCGCACAATTCTGAAACTTCAAAGCACAGAGCATAATTCATTTAATTAATGCAGTTTCTTTAATTATTTCTTTAAATGTACCCCCCCCCCCCAAAAAAAATAAAATAAAAACCAAAAGCATTTTTGATTAATTAAATACACAACTTAAGGTCCATGTCTGTAGAATTTACTGGAAAATTGATTTTTGTAAACATGTTAAACATGACATCAGCGTTTCATAAAACACTTTAGTCTTTATATATTGCATTAGTGCACGGTTTCAATAAATCATGTCAAGAGACATGGCACTGTATTGTACTTCCATTGATTTTGTGGAAGGTTGCATTAATTTTGCAGTTGAGCACAGTTTACAGAAAGGTAGTGAAAACCATGGCTTGTGCCTTTACACATAAATCAAGACGTCACATGAGTTGAAAAAGAGGTCAGAAGCTGGCTGTGCTTTAATCCATAGACATATTTGATGCTTACAAATTTGGAAGAAGTAATGCCCTGAAATACCTTTTTCTAACCTTTCATTCACATTTCCTCTGAAAAAAAAAAGTTTAAATTTTTCTGGAGAAATACAAAACATTGCCCATTCTATGGTACATAAAGTGTTAATTCACTGCTTTTTATGCACATATCATATCTCTACACAGCAGTCTATTGTTGCAGTACTGTCCCTCTGGATGAGAGGCATCCAGCCCCTGTGTTTATGGAGAGGTCCCGTTTCATTAGCAGGTACTGTGGAGCCAATCTTGGTTAAAACACAGTGCCAGCAGGCTATGCTCCTGTGTCTATTACAACGCCATTGCACCAAAGCCCAAACACAGGTGGGTGCATAAGTGTGTAAACACAGGACAGCATGAGCCCACATATTTATCCTTCATTTCACTCCATTCAGGTCTAGTCCGATTTTTGCACGTGGTGCACAGCTCACAGCCTTCCCGTTCCTCCAGCCAGTCAAATGCGGGTAAGGGGGTGAGGGGTGGCTGGGCCTAATTCGGTATTGTCTTGTAGTACCACATTTCTCACTGGGACTGCCCTTCTCTTGGGATTAGCAGGAATTCTCCATCTAATTTATCATCACCATATCTGCACTGACCCCTGTATATCAAAGGCATTGTCACTGTTACCTTGGAAACCAGGCTGGCTCTGTACGCGGCCAGGGCTTTCAGGTACTCCTTCTTGGCAGCCTCTGTTTTCCTCTTGTATGCCTGTGAGAAAGTAAACAATAGCAATGATCAGAGAGTGTGGCCAGGCACGAGATACTGAACCCCAATCCTCTACACATTAACCCAGACACCAAGGCGCATACCAACCCCTTTCCCTTAAGCCTGTGTGTAAGAGTGCATGTGTGTTTGTGCGTGTCTGCGTGTGTGTCTGTCTGTATGTATGTGTGTGCGAATTGCCTGTGTGTGTGTGTCTGCAGATAATGATTCTGTATTTTTTGTTCTTTGTCATAGTAAGAGTATCATGGCTGAATGAGAATATCAGGGCTGCACTAGGTTCATTTATTTTTTAGCTTTCCCACACATTAACATCGCTTTCAGAGTAAAAATATAAACTAAACATTTACATGCCTCTAGTCAGTAGTTTTCATTACATACCTAAATCTATTTTAGTTGGTAAATGTCCTATTCAGTGGGCTCTGTTACAAAACAAATTGTGGAAATTCTCAGTTTGACGGACAAGCAATGTTGTAACAATATAGGCAAAGCAAGCCCAGCAGGTCCAAAATGATTCTCCTCCCCTTGCTTATCTCATACCATTCTTTCTGCATCTAAATGGATTCTAACCAAAGATGCCTTTAAAACTACGAAGAAAAAGCTACATATTTTTCTCCAGGGGTCTTATTAAGCAGTACAAAAAAGATGAGTTCTAAAAAATAATTAAGCTTTTTGGATTAATGGCATATTTGTGGACAGGGGAAGGCAGAGCATTTGATTCTTTGTTGGAGCTGATGGGATTTGCATAAAGCATCCTCTTAACTTTTAGGGCTCTGTTCAAACAGATTCCCCATCCCTTACCTAGAACATGACCTGCCTAGAGAAAATGGGGGGAATGTGAGTTCGTCAGGGTGTACAAAAATCTAGTCATGCTTGTTTTCTGCTGTCGTTTAATCTGGATGGTTGGAACACCAAATAAATAAAGCAAACAGAACAAACAGAAACCAAACACAGTTCTTACTATTTTCAAACAAAACTTCTGACCTTAACTATCTCCACTTAAATATTGATAGAAGCCACACTGGCTTTTTAATGAACTCCAAAGGACTCCCAGCAGTTTTAATTTCAAATTCATTTAACAGAGCTAATGATTCACACAACGGCAGATATTTTTTAAATAAATTACCATGCTTAAGGATTTCTAATTATTCAAAAGTGAATGGATTCATTAGCAATTGAAGCCGTCGGAGGCTGTAGGTCGGGATGCATTGAAAATAACCACGCTGCAAGGAGCATATGTTGTGGTCGTAATCCTGACATTGGGGTGTCCCAGCAGAATTAGCTGGTAATTGTACCTTAATGAAATGTTCTTGTTTGATAACCAGTTAATTAAAGAAGACAATAACTCCAAACCCTGCTGACACAGGCTCAGCAATTAGCAGGGATGGTGAAAAATGATGGTGGGGCGCCCGGCTACGACAGGTGCTGTTGGTCCGGTTCCCCTCGCTGATTGGAAATAAAGCCTCAGTTTGGGATTTTACAGTGCTGAAGGCGATGGTGCGCCCCCCCTTAAAAAAAACTCATTATTAAGCAAAGACACAGCGTTTTATTTCCCTTCTTTGAAGGAAATTAAACTAAAATATTTTGTCTTAGACAATGTTTTATTGGCAGCAGGGAGACAAAGTCACACTGGGAAATAAGGGGACTGAAAGCCAAGATCCCCAGGGAATTCAAGACATCAGAAAAAATAAAAGCAATAAAAGGTATCTTCGACGGCATGTCTTAATAATTAATGTGAAATGTAAAACAACACAAATGTTTAATCTGATGTGTATGTAACGCCATTAGATGTTTACATAACGTCACGCACATGAAGGAGACAACCGAAATAGAAAAAGTAGATACATGCACGTTTAAAGCAGGGTTTCTTTTCAAAGACAATATAAAATTGAACAATTTACAGACGTGTTCTTTGTTTCTATTAATGATTACTTGCGTAATTTAGCCTCTGTTGAGCTCAAACGTAAACAACCCATTTATACATATTAAGGTCAAGAAGAGCATCGGAGCAATGAAAACAAAAAGCATTTCATATTTAAAAATCTCATTAAGCCACAGTGTCATAAAAAATTCCCCCAATCTGTTTCACCTTCATGAAAAGGTACGGGTTGTAAGTCCCTGTGTGACAGTTTAATCATCTACCTTTTTCTCAGGTGTTTACAGTAAATCTAAGCCCTGCAAAGTGATCCTCATGGAAGAGGAACTGCTGAAATGAACGAATCAGGCAGTACACAGGGACAGCAGGAGTTAAAGTGGTGTCTATGGGAGAGAACTAGGATTCCTGGGGCAAAGAGGGTACTCCAATAACCTACGCCCAACACTGTGTGACAGATACCAAAGTAAAGAGAGTGGACACTGTATAGTCCTCTTTCCAATGACGCTCTGACAAGAAATATATCCAAACAAATGTCTTTTATCATGTATAAGGTTAATACTACTGGCAAATGGTTTCCAATGTTGCAAAATTGCAGGACCATTTTGTAAACGGTAACTTGATTCTTTACATATATTAAGATTGTTGACCGTTTTTAAGAGTACCTCAGGGCCATTTACCTCCAACCCAGGGTGGGCTGGTGGAAGTCTGGTTTTCATTTCACCTTTAATTTAATAAAATAGTTCAATCGGATGATAACCATTTATATTTTCTCCTAAAAAGGTATACTGGTTAATGGCCATTTAGGAAATGTGTGGTACAACCATAACGTTCGTTTTGTCTATATGTCTGTGTTTGTGTGCATAGATTTTCGGGTTTTCCCTTGTTATTGCTGTAATGTCACATGGATTAAATGTGGTAAATTTGGCAGCTTGATTTTTACAATTGTGTACATACTACGGGTTGTTCTGTTGGTTGGCCTTAGCAGAAGCACAGCCTGCCTCTTTGATGAAATTATGAAAGGCCTACAATCATAAACTGTTTTTTATGGGTTTATGCAGGTGACAGATTATATGAAATGCAGTTCGCAAAGAGGCAGGCTAACAGAGGAGTGTGGGTTTGTAGATGGCACTGGGCCACAAAGGGTTAATAGTTACAGAGCCTATGCTCCTGACCCATCTCAACACCATTCCCTCGTCATTACACTGTTGATGCACCCTCATCTCAATAGTCCATCCTCCACTGCACTCGCAAATCATTTCCATTCCCTTTCATTTGAAGAAATGAGCTGGAACCCCTCTTTGAGTAAAAATGACAATGTCTCCTCAGGCCTAGCAGCCATCAGCATCATCACCCAAAGGAAAATGCTGATAATTATGGGCTCTGTGCCTTGGAAAATAATTTTTGGAAGAGAGATAAATGATAATATGTTCGAAAGAAATAAGAAACGCTTGAGTCATTGACAATGTCTCAAGAAAATGAATATATATCAATCTCTCTCTCTCTCTCCCTCCTCTCTCTCTCTCTCTCTCTCTCTCTCTCTATATATATATATAGGCAGAAATACAGAAATATTGAAAACATGCAGGTATCAGGAAAGAAATAAGTATGTTTTTCCCCAGAACTTGTCTTGATTTTTTGGTGAGCATTTAAGGACACTAACTAGAAAACTGAATTCAAAAGAGAACATTTAATCATCTGAGCAATGATTTACTGTAAATATCACGAGACATGAATTTCAGTTAATCATAAAGGAAAAATCATGTGCTTAATAAAACAGCTTAATTGAAAACGCAGTAACAAGTAAGTCTGAGACTTTCCAAAGTGAAAACTCACCACAGAGAATGCATCTGGTAATTAAAATGTGGCCCTAAATTATTAAACTATTGCAGCAAATAGGGAAAGCGAAGGACTGGGCTATGGAGAGCACCATATTAGCCAGACAGAGCCCAGAAACTCCTTACACAGTAAAGGTTATAAAAATGGTATTTTAAATAGTTACTGTTAATATTTAAATGCAATCATTTAGATGTAAATAATTTCATGATAAAACTACTCCAATCCAGTGAGGATCTATGGTCCTCTTAACTAAAATTGCATTGAGGACTCCAGTGAAAGTTCCATGCAGGCTATCTGCTTGAAGTTTTATTATCTTATTTTATTAAAACTGACAGAATGTGTTTGGCCACTTGGTCTGGTGTGTTGAAAAAACAAACAAAACAGCGTTTGCATATTTTCCTGCAAATGTATACCTCATAAAGAAAACAGGGCCTGTACCACAATTTAACTTGTGATGGTAAACTCAGTTTAGTTTGTTTTTCATTGCTGTAGGAAGCAGTTTATATTTTATTTATTTGTGTTTCATTTGTAGCTATAGGGCCAAGATTCAAATACATTTTTTCATTGTGCCAGAATTGGCAATCTTTGATTAAAAATTAACTGAAGACTACCACATAAAAACCACTGCATTTAAATTAATAAATCATAAAAAGGCTGTTCATCAATCATAATAGAACTCTTTTAGTGATCAAATAAACTTTGACAACCCTTTAAGTGTATTTAATATAATTGGATTTAATAGCATTTTGGAGATGATTTCTACGAATAAATACAGTTATGTGAAGTGCCAAAATTAAGATTTGGTCCAAACCTAAGGGCTGGACTAGATCAAACCCCTATCATGCGCATGATACTGTAATGTAAAAATAATTTATGAATCCATTCTATAAATTGTTATTGGCACGGCTGTGATGCCAACACTCACAATAGCACATATCCTCTCATGTCCTACAGTTTGATGTAAAATATCAGCCCTTTTAAAGTAGTTACTTGCACTTTCTTGTTATTCCAGTTTGTTTACATTCACTACACTGGAGTTCGGCAGACAGGTTTATTGTAATGGAACACTGTTCCATTAAAACTTTAACAACTGAATGTAATGGCAAAGTTACCGAGGAAATCATGGGATTTCGCAAGGAAAGCGAGTGAAAAATAAAAAAATATTGGACTACAAATATTTTTCAAGGGGTAAAGGTACAGCATTATTACGCGCAGTATTTTTATTTTCTTATAATCTTGGGAAACTCTTTGTGGCATGATTTGGCCATTTGGCTGGCAAGTAAGACGCCAGACAGTTTTTGTTCACGGCTCTCATGCAGAATTTCTGTCACAATAATTGTAACTGAATTAAAAATTTCTCCAAAATAAACACAAATACAGCAAATAAGAGAAAAAGAAAAAAGAGGATTAGCCAGTAGCAGGAAAGGAACCTGGTATAACTTGGTATAACAGATATTAAGTCTGAGAACTACTTATTGCCAGATTTTGTACAGAGACAACAAAGAGAGGGCCCTGAGAAGTTCAGAATTGTACATATGTTTTTTGTTTTATTAATCTCTGCAAATAAATTAGCCATTGTCAGTTACATTATGTTTTAAGTTGGAAAGGTTAGTAGGATTTTTCTTTGTGGAAGGTCAACTGAAGGTAATTGTGGGGTTATAATCAAAAATGTCTTTGAACATTTATCCGCTGTACCATTTACACTCTTTTTTGCATAGAAAAACAAATTAAAGCTGGGATCAGTCAATAATGTTCTAAGTTTTAGAATTTCATAATGTTTTGCAAGATACTATAACAAGCTAAAAAGAGATGTAAAGGGCATTCAAAATTATTCCAGAGGTACACAATTCTTGAACTAGTGTATTATACATGGCCGATATACTGCAGAAAATCGTCAGTGTGGAAAAATTGAAGTTTGCTATAGAGATGTAACGCTCGAGTGACACCTCAGCTGAGCTGGAAACTACGAGCAAGCCAGGTACAGAGTTTTTTAATCAGCTGTGGTGAGGGTGGAAATCCTGGCGGTTGTAGACATTTCATAGCATTGAAGACAATTGTAGGGTTGAACAACACTAGCAGCACCAAGCAAAAAATTCCCTTCCTTTTGTATTTGTCTTCCTATTGTCTATTTCCCCAATTAGCTTCGTTTAACCTTCGGCAGTAGATAGATAGGGGCTGTATGTCAGGAGGCTTGACATGCTTGTGCGCACACGTTGGTAGACCTCGTTGTCACATTAGGACCAGTTTATACTATACTATATCCATAGCATTGAGAATTAAACCTATTTTATGTTGCACCTCCAAGTCCTCTATGGAGTATTACAGATCATTACAGAACATCATGGTAATGTGTGACCTCTTTTAAAAAGGTATATTAAGGTATAATAAACTTGGTTCAATTTACTGTAAACAATCTTAATATAAAAGAGCTATTAACAAGGACACGTACCAGAGGAAGAAGGTAACACATCAAAATTATTTTTCCACAAAGACCCCAGTCAAGAAGGGGTTAAGAAACAAAACAAAAGCAGTGTTTCCTGAACAGGTGTCCTTGAGGCAAATTCAAGGACGAGGCAATTGCTAATCTTGTATTCTCGGCATGATCAAATCACCAGGCAACCGATATAAATAAAAAGACAGGAAATGAGGTATTCACATTCAAGGGTGTCAGGAGCACAATGAAGATTCATTGTGAAGGGCCAACTGAGAGAGGCAAAACAGCTGCAGAAAGAAGAACACCCAAGCCCAAAAACACCAGCTATAATGTGGATTTGGGAAAGCTAACTTTAAATACATAAAAAAATTCAAAAGAAAATGTTTGGCTATGCTGCCCAGTAGCAGTTATTTTATCTCATATAGATACACAGCAAACATGCACACGGCTCTTTCTCTGGCAACGTTCGCCTGTCAACAATCCAACTAATTTTATTTAACTAATTGTCCATGTTACCATTAGATAGTGCAACTTTCTTTTGGCTTGGATTAAGAAAAATAAAATCACACATTTTAATGAGAGTCTAGGGACTTATTTTTCTTTGAAATAATCCAATCCACGAGTCTTTCAACAAATCAATGCTACCTCATTAAGGTGTACTTTATTTGGCTACTATTTCACAGCATTGCTATAGTAGTTACATTTAAGTAAGACTAAGATAAAAAAATTAATTAAAGCCTACATTTCACGTTTCCACATTTACTCATTTAATTTTGACCGGAGAAATCCACATTAGACTGAAATGTCAAAAGGGAACACCCTCCAGTTGAACTACTTTTTAATTCGCAGTTAAAACTACATTCTAACTCCAATAATGTCTTTGCAGCTTCTAGCTACACTAGAGACTGGTTATTGTCCAAAACGTAACAGCCTATTTTAAACAACATGGACATTGCCATCATTGAGGTGAAATTTTTTTGAACCAATCAGAAATTGGAAAATTTGATTTGATGCTATCTCTCATGTAATCATAAGGCTAGTCAATGTAATACTTTTCCAAACTTATCTGCAGTTTAGCCAAGAATTGTCCTCTCTTTAAACAAATTACAGAAATCATTTAACAAGGACACGTACCAGAGGAAGCCAGCAGCTGGAAAGGTATGAAATCCATAGCACCTAGTCCTCAAACTGTCATCTGACAGTTGAATAATAATCTTCTTTTTTTAAATCTCTTTTCTATAACTCACACTATACTTTTTCTTTAAGTATTTATTTTCCATATACATTTACGCATTATCTCCTATCAGGTTGTGAGCTCGTCTGCTAAAAAGGTTAGCAATGAAAACGTTGAATTAAACATAAATAGTAGGTGATATTTGTAGTAGCAGTTAGACATAATTCTAAAATGACTTAGAGCTATGGTTAGCGAATGTTCTCAGTATCTGAATGATAGTGTCTTTTGTACATTTTTTATCAAATCAAATCTTTTAAGTTTTGTCAATTTTTAAATCAGCTAAAATCTCTTGGGTTTTTTTTGATTCTGTGTTAACGTTGGTTTTGTTTTATACTATTTATAATATTAAGTGTTTGACCATGAGAGGTCTCTAGTGCAGCTAAAAGACCCAGGCGCATGGGAGGAGATACAATGCAGTTTAACAGCGAATCCATAAATGTGAAATGTAGTTTAAGTCTATGATTTTGTGTATTTCATCATTTAATTATGTATGGATTTGTATGTGCATTTATTACATTTTGACAGGAAAATCCTCCATTACAAACTACCTTGAACCAGTGCTAATGTGCACATTATCATTAAAGTAGAGGAAGGTACCACCCACCTGCTTCTGCTCCTCTCCCAGGCTGTCCCACATGGAGGCCACAATCTTGGAGACATCTCCGAAAGTGGCATTGGGGTTTTGGCCTTTGATGGCGGCTTGTGTGTCTCTGAAGAAGAGTGCGTAGGCTGAGACAGGCTTCTGCGGTTCGTTGGGATCCTTCTTCTTCTTCTTCTTTTGCGGCTTGGGCTTCTTGATCATCTCTGTGGAGGGTCGCTTCTCCCCAGTGATCTGGAAGGCACAGAGACACACACTCTGGTAAACATGGGTGCCCGATCACCGGGCCAAAGCCTATTTACAGAGAGAAATGTTGGGGGTAGTTGACCACACCCTATACTGAGTCCGTCAGAGGCTAGTGACTGTGAGGTAAATGAAAGTTTAAATCTTAGCACCTGAGACAAATAAAAACATACAGAGAGCCAGATGAGATTGAGACTTAGAAAATAAATCAGCAAGCACAACCCGAGAAACACAAATCATTTTGGAGCCGTGAAGCCGAAGTGAAAACGAGCTGACAGACAGCTACCTCTGGGGACATCACTAAACAAGGAACGAAGAGGACAGACCACCAAACTGGTCCTTAAATTGCACGTGGTGCGCATTGAGACTTCAGGGCATTCATTTGAGAAGACGTTATCATAAGCCAGGTGACTATATTCCACAGTGTTCCAGGTACTTCCTCATACATGATGTAAATAAATACAAACAAACAAGGATATCTGAATGACCAGGAATAAAAAGCTGATGACATGAAGCAATTGAGTTTTCATTTCAATAAAAATTGTCTACTGCCTTTTTCAACATTGAATGTTTTTTTCATATGTTTTTTCAGCCTACAGAGACTTCAATTATAACGACATTTTCTAAAGGGTCAACATTTTTCCCTCCTATATTTACATTTCCTATGTACATATTTTTTGTCAAAATCAAAATTTTATATATATATATATATATATATATATATAAAATCAACAATAGCAACTATACTAAATTTGTACTCCTTCGTACAACCTCTAATTATTTCCATAATTGACGAAATCCAGGCCATGCAGAAGTAAAGTAGCAGAATATAATCTAAATAATAAATGACACGTACGTTCAGTGAAAATGCGTGTTTGTTCTAAAGGAAGCATGATTTGAGTCACCTCAGACCATCAGAGAAATACACCACATGGTACACCACACAAAAAATAAAGCATGGCTTTATTTAAACTTGAAAGGCTATTACCGTTCATTTAGGTTTAGACAGCATGTGCTAGCTCTTCTGGCCTTATAAAAATGACATTTCATGGTAGTGGGATTCAGAAATGATGTACAGATCTCTGGTAATGAGGTCAGGTCTAAAATCTGTCTAACACAACCCTGTTCCATCCCACCATAAAACGTTGGTTGCAATTAATTTCAGTGTGCCTTTTGTATTTTTAGTAGTGTACCGCATAGTACCACACACGAGGACCAAAATAGCAGCTGATATTCCCAAGCAGCTCCTGCAGCATATTTTCCAGAGAATTCTTAATCAAACAAAAGTGTAACGCCATGAACCCTATTACATTTTCAAATATTTTCATCAAGGATTTCAAGATAAAAAACGGGCCCAGAATACATGGATCTGCATCTACTTCAGTGAACAAATGAAGGGGATCTTAAAAGCCAGAGCAGGGCTCTCCCACTTACTTTCATCATTGTCATCTACAGTGCAAGCTTTCAACGGAAAACAAACTTGTGTTTTCATTTTAAAAACCAGCCAGCTGCATGGCGGTCCTCTGGCCAGGTTGAATTTGAGAACAGTTTCGCTTTTTTAGATTTATTTTGAATCGCTAAGACGGCTGCATGTTCTCCAGCAATTTTTTTTTCCACAGAGCTGAAATAGAAAACGTTCCTCATACAACGGCACAGCTTTAAAATCTATCTAACCTAATTTAACACATTTGCACTAAAATCAATACAGAGTATGAAACATTGGTGAGTCCTCTTTTCCATTTCCATTTGTGCTTGGAAAAAATACTAGGAGTGATTTTCAGTCCTCGTCAGAACATTTATCTGTAAAACAAGGGGAGGGG
>JAOVYW010000101.1:34635-51798 GCA_025775045.1 Hiodon tergisus
ATGTTAAATTAATTTAGTTGCTGTGCCTTTATTTGAATTTAGTGCTACATTTATCAGGCATGATTATAAATGGGGAATAGCTAATCACTGTGTACATTTTTTTACCTTAACAATGTTTTTTCAATTACCATTTTAAAGCATTGTTACCTCACAAAAAGGTTCTCAAAGTAATAACATAACATAATACCATACAAAGAGTAAGAATTTATTTAGAGAAATTGTTTGTATTATTGTCTGCCGAAACACATAAAGAGTTATACCTGGAAACCCCAGGTAAGATGATTAATGCTCTGCATAATAACTCCAATTAAACATTAAAACGTTGAAATAACCCACAGACACAGCAGGCTGCATTGATTGCAGTTTGAGATCCCTGGTCTAAAATATCCCTATTTCCAAACTATACAACAAAACTGTTCAAAGATCACTGCTTTTGTCTTTTTGCACTCTTTCCTCCGAAACAGGGGTCTCATTCAGACTAATGACCTTGTTAATGCAGTACTTTAAGTACCTGTTACAAAATGTTACAATTCTTACTTCAATCCAAACTGTGCTTTTGCTTATCTATGGCTGGAACCTAATTAAAACTTTAACACCCCGCGAGTAGCAGGTAATAAAATGGTATTTAACAGAATTTTTCTTTGTTTTCTAAGAATCTTTATTGTTCTGCTCATGAAAAAAAAAAAAAAACCCCTAACCCTAAGTTTTGATTTGGTCCCAGCCCGTTTCTTCATTGAAACTATGAATTCTCCAATTTCTCTCCCTCTGAAATTGTACCTTTTTTTTTTTTTTTACCTTCCTCATTCATGTGCTTGCCCTAAAATGTTTATTTTTCATTTTCACTGGGCACTTGGTTTGGTTCAATTAACTTAGACAACATAATTCATAATTCACAATTCAGCGTCAACACAATCACTAATTCACTAAATAGTACAAGTAGGGAGCTTAACATTCAGTTTAAAATCTGCTGCTTTTTATCGTGTAAACACAAAGAGATGTGTTTCTACTGATTTACATTAAAGCGTGGTGGATCCAGTGACGCAAAGCCTCCAACAATGAGTCCTAAAGTAACGTCTGTAAAACTACCGTATAATGTTACATTAGTTTAGGATGGAGAGTTTTTCCTCCTCTTTGGCCAAGACGCTGTGTGTTTGTCAGTGTCTAAAACACGACTGGTCCTGGAAACCACTTTATTTCAAGCTCTAGACATCTGGTCTGGACGTGCACAAAACATTGTGGGGAAACTGGATCTCCTATCCTTTCCAAGACTTCAGAGATAACCTGGAAACGCATCATCCTTCTGCACTCAGATTTTTTAACGTCTGTTTTTTTTTGTTTGTTTTTTTATGTTGTCTTCTTGAACATGCCAAGACCAGGTTAATAAGCTTTCCAGCTTGTTGCTACATGTTAATATAAGTTATCCTTGGCCTCATAAACTCAAAAGATAAAAAAAATTGTATTATCAGACAATAATGTATAATTTTAGCCTTTGATCCATTGGCTGTGTGGTTTTTATTTCTTCTTCTTTAAGGCATACAGTAGCTTTACAGAATATTTCAAACAATAAATAATAAAAATCTTTTTGAATATATTATGTGGTATACAGTGTATTGACATAGTTTCAGTTCTTGGGAAGTAGCTCATAGCAAACTATCTTCAGCATTACTATATTACTTCTGCAAGTGCTTATTGTGCTTTTAAAAAGGTCTTAAGAATGGTATTACAACTACACTACATGGCCAAAGGTAAGTGGACACCTGCTCGTCAGACTCATCTCATTCCAAAATCGTGGGCATTAATATGGAGTCCCGCCCTTTGCTGCCACAGCAGCCACACTCTTCTGGAAAGGCTTTCCACTAGATGTTGGAACATTGCTGTGGGGACTACAATTCAGGCACAATAGAATTAGTGAGGTCGGGCACTGGTGTTAGGGCGATTAAGCCCGGCTCGGAATCGGCGTTCCAATTCGTCCCAAAGGTGTTCAGTGAGGTTGAGGTCAGGGCTCTGTGCAGGCCAGTCAAGATCGTCCACGCCGATCTCGATAATCCATTTCTGTATGGACCTTGCTTTGTGCATGTGGACATTGTCATGCTGAAATGGTAAAGGTCCTTCCCCAAACTGTTGCCACAAAGTTGGAAGCACAGAATCGTCTAGAAAGTCATTGAATCCTGTAGTGTTAAGATTCCCCTTGGAAGTGGGACTATGAGGCCTAGCCCGACCCATGAAAAACAGTCCTAAACTTTATAGTTGGCACTATGCATTTGGGCAGGTAGCGTTCTCCTGGCATCCGCCAAACCCAGGGTGAAGGGTGATTCGTCACTCCAGTGAATGCGTTTCCACCGCTCCAGAGGCCAGTGCCAGTTTGGAACTCGGTGGTGACAACAGACAATGTCTAAACGTTGCGTGCTTTAGCACTCGCTGATCGAGTTCTGTGAGCTTGTGAAGCCTACCACTTCATGGCTGAGCGGCTGTTGCTCCCAGGTGTTTCCAGTTCGCAAATAACCAAACTTACAGTTGACCGGATTAGTTCTAGCAGGGCCCAAATTTGATGAACTTCAGCATCCTATGACTGTTCCACGTTGAGCCAAGTCACTGAGCTCCTACGGGTTCAGTACGGGCATTCTACTGCCAATGTTTTGGCATGGAGATTGAAAGGCCAAATCTATTCATTTGAAGTGGTGTCCGCATACTTTTGGCCATATAGTGTATATTAGTTGTGCAGTTTAAGTAGATATTTGCATGTGTGATATATGGGTGATGGTGGAGTGTTTGTGTTTTCTGTGGTAAACAAGTTCTTTTTTTTCAAGTCAGTTTTGTACGAGAGCTACAATGAAGTTACTTTTAATTATCATTCTTACAGCCCTACTACCCCCATCGATATAAACATTGGATGACGTCAGAAGCCATGTGCTACTGCAGCTTTATGCGGAACACAAACTGTGTTGACCTTAGCTGGCCTCCTCCGTGTTCATGACCGGAACAGTAGTGGCAGGAACAGGATCGCATTCCACCAGGGACTCCCTTCCCTCACCCTCTAATTGTCTCATTCGCAGATTTATAGATCCGTATGTCTTCCCGGGTCTTCGCGACATGGCGAACGTCCTCCTGCGGTACAGTTCGCCTTTGCATACGGAAACCATAAGCAGCACTGACA
Source organism: Hiodon tergisus (assembly GCA_025775045.1). NCBI lineage: Eukaryota > Metazoa > Chordata > Actinopteri > Hiodontiformes > Hiodontidae > Hiodon > Hiodon tergisus. The sequence goes on from JAOVYW010000101.1 coordinate 37,790, forward strand.
ACAACATTCCCCCCAGCGTTAGCAAACCCAGCCCCGCTATGATGCACTTGTCGAGGTGGGAGCCGAGCTTTGCGTAGTACATCTCCAGTTTTTCCATCTGCCTCGCCGTCACGGCGTCTGGGTCGACCTTAGCCTCTCGGGGAATGGTATAGGCTATGACCACCAGGACAATCCCACTTACCAGGAACACCAGGGCAAAAATAAAGCCGTAGTCGACTGACTGGCCAGGATCGACCTCCGGCTCGTCGTCCGACCGCGGTGACGGCTCGTCTCTTTGTAAATGCTGGGAGTGAGAAGGGTCGTCCGTCTCGTTCAGTGCAGACTTGGGAAGATTGGTGTTTGTCTGACTCTGATTGACAGAGCCACTAGTAAACCCTGTCTCCTGCTCCTCATCCTGAAATGAGGCATTTTCGATGCCGAGATTAACTGCTGTCCGGTTTGTTGACTGGATACACTGCTGGAGGCTTGTTGTCTGGTGGGTAGCAGGTTCGTTCCCGTCACACAAATCACGGAGCTCTACAGCGTTCAAAGACTCCATCAAAAACCGCCTGATTTAGTCATTCCGTACAAACTAAGTTCCACCTTTCAATGCTCCATGAACCAATTCCTAAAAAAGTTTAAAAAAAATAAAATAATGTAAATTATACTACAGTAACAGGGAGGAGTTTGTTTACTTTAGTCAAATGACAATCATATACAATATTTCATGAAAAAATATTTTAAATAACAAACCTCATTTTTATTTTGAAATTTCAAAATCCTATTTTTTTCTTCTAAATAAGCTCTCAAGACAAATCTGATGTACACTCCATTGTTAGTGCAAGTGCATTAACCTTTAATGACGAGAAAGACCAGCCTCTGCGTATCGGAGAATCACTGAATAGAAGGACGCTATCTTAGACACGGATTCCAACCTCTTTTTTCACGACTGAAATGGTAGCTATATAACATATCTGACCATTCGATATAGAGACTGTATCGCCCTTGTGATGACAGATATCTTGAATTTGTTTGCTGCATACATAGACAGAAAACAATATGTACGATGGAGAAGCTGGGTGGTCGTTTATTTTTACAATAAGCATAGTCCCCTTCGTCCCCATCACCTTTGAAAACTCCGATGACACGCGCTAGTATAGCGGCTGCATCGACCGTGATCTCCTAACGGCTTGGCTGACAACTAGCAGTGGCACGATGCACATTCTTTACATAAAATATATAATTGAAGTCATAACGATTGATAATTCAACTTGAATGTTTTTGAACATATTTTGTCGAAACTACGCTGTAGTACAATCCGTCATGTAACACTCACAGTTCATTAACAACTTTAATCGTATTTTAGATAACACATCAAGTCGCCTTTAGGTGTGGTATTCGTGCTCTCCAGACCCAGTACGCATACAAAACCGCGATGACCTTGATACCGATTACAATCCTGCTGTAAACCAACGCGGATTTGATATTTTGTATTTCGGGTTGCAAGCATTTCCCAACAATTTCGAATATGACGGATTAATGTAACCCTATATTATTGAATGATTAATAAAATCAACAAAAAAGGAGTACACTTACCCGCAGGTGTTGATGCTCCTGCTTGGCACTGATTATTCAACAGCGGAACGATGCAGGATGTAGCGAGGGAGACCCTGGAGAAAGACCTCAGAAGTGAGGGAGTAGCCATGCGCGGATAAACCGCGCTGAGACTTTGGTGATTGGAAACGGAGAGCTTTAAAACAGCTAGACGCTGTACAGCTCCTGCTGTTGACCGCAAAAAAAACAAAAAAAAACACGGCTGTGAAACTCATATATTCTTGTTTAAACCTTGTTGCAATACGATTGTAAGACCTCGCTATGAGGTTTATAGCTAATTTGATTTATGAATAAGTCTTGGCAAAACCCGTCAGTGTTTCTGGTTTTACATATTATTTATGGTGCCGTTTAACAAAAAACAAACAAAAATACCTGTTAAGTGTTAGGATAACAATATCACAAGATCGATTTATTTAAACAGTAAGTTACAGACATTCCATCATGTCGGCAATGTTTACTGGTCTGGCTATTATAGGCTACATAGCTATTTATCTAATCACTTTCTGACGTGTGATGTTTAATTATCAATTGAATCTGTACATTTGTGTATATTTCAATTTAAGGACACTGTCGCGTATGGATTTAAAATAAAGCTGCTGTCAATCATGCTTATTATCGTTGTATCTGTGAAGTTGTTCCAGTTCACCGCTGCAGCCTCTTAAGAAGAAGAGATGGGATGTAATTCGTTGCTTGAACGTTCTCTCTATGTTATTCGAGAAAAGGTGGAGGGGAAAAAGTCAGTCTGAAGGTTTTGGACTTTGTCAGCCATTTAGAATTAGGGACACAGTTCACCTTTTTATTTGAGCTCTTTTGGTTTGTCTTTGGAACAAAAATGTACTATTAAAAACTAATATTTTACAAGGCCTAAAAAATAACCATCGTAAATAAAGTCTTGTTCTGTTGCTTTTGCTTTAAAATGGTTTCCACACGATCTAGCCCAACGCAATTGCATTATAGGTTTACATGTGACTAGTGAATGTATGGCGCTTACTAACAGTTGCACAGCCATTTAAGTAATTTTTTGAAACATAAAACAGTCCATTTGAGACGCAGAAAATCAAGACATTAGTCTGTAAAATTACCCGATGAATGTTTTGGGGGAAAGTATATTGAATCAGTGTTATTATTTACTTGGCAGGAACCTTTATTCGTACAGGTTTGAGGTGGTTATCCAGGTTGAGATGACCATATGGAATCTAATGACAAAAGATGAAATCTGCAAGACCTATAAGGATTTATCAGTTATGTGTGTTATTTTTCCTACTAATAAAAATGTTATATACAAACGCCCTGGTTCGTAGACAACCAAAAGAGCCAGATGTTGCATGGAATTTGCTCCAGCTATTCCACTTCAGATTTTTTCATTATAATGTGACAAATCAGAGCATTTCTCAGGCTACCGAATTTCGGGTGCTTAGAGGACTGCAGTAAAATGGTTGGATTGCCATGGAAACTGTAAGGAATCCATCCAAAACTATGCATTATTTATGCAGTCCTTAGACAATCACTCTTATTTCCTTCTACGCTCTCTCTCTCTCTCTTCTGTATTATTTTTAACTTTGCATTATTTTAAAATATTTTGGTTTTATTATGGGGTTTTTTTCTCCTGATTTATACAACATGTTTCAGAAATGTATTTCTGCATCGAAAGGTTTCAGCCAAAATTGCAGATATTAGACTTCAATGAGAACTCTGAGTTACCAAAGCGGAAATACAAACTATTGTCTGTCTGTGAAATGATGATGTGTGAAAAGATAGTTTATTTAAGGTCACTGACTATCATTAACTATAAGTAGGTTAATATGAGTTATTCCATCATCATAACAGTTAGATATACGCAGCACCACAATGGGCTTTTTGAAGAGTGAAAACAATAATTGTGTTGGCTGTGCTGTGCTGTTAAACCGTAGCACCACACTGGGGAAGTACCTACTAACTCCTACTAACGCTCATCCACCTTTCAAGCTATTCGGAATTCAATACATGTGTGATCCTGCACTGGAGAGTCAATACTGACTGATTATATATTAATTCATTTAATCTTAGTATTACCAGCCCATAAAATAAGTCTATTGATCCACTAATATTGTATATATGAAGTTTAAACTTTGGGATGAATTGGAACACTGTATCCGAGCCTAATTACTCGACGAGCAGCTGTTCATCATGCTTTTGGCCAGAAAAACTGGGGGAAAAAACAAACATTTGGAGCTTTTTTAGAATGTATTCATAGCCTGTAATCTGGGTCTGTCAGGTATTTTTTTTGCAACTTTATCACGCCCTAATGTATTATATAACATTTCTGCATATTTACTGGTTTGAACTCTAGATATCTTATAGTTGGGAATACAAATGATAATGTGTCGTCTAACCAAGCATATAATTTATTGGGTCAAATAAGTGATTTTTGAAAACACAAACTAGTTAAAAAAACGGGTTGGCTATTATTGGCACACCGCATACCTAACATGGTACAGGTCGTGTTCGTGTATAACGTGCTCATTAGTTTACATCAGACCAGACATCCTGCTAATGAGTCTTCGGGTCTGGGACCCAAGACGACCTTAAAATCCGTCCGTGCTATCTTCTTCAGTGCCGCTGTCATAGAGCTCACAAATCCTTGCAGATGTCTGTGGATTTAACATCTGGCACACTTCTGTTCAGAGCATCTTAAGTACAGCAAAAACACTGCGCTCCTTTCTGCTGTCCCGGATCTCACAGCTGCAATCTCTAATTGACCTGCGTGCATCTTCTAACAAAGCCCCTGTGGCACGCAACCTGGAGGCCAGCCCACAGACAGCCCTGGGACACGCACCTGCCGGCCCAGACGGACAAGCAACCCGTGGGCCCATGCCTACTGACAGGGATCGTGAGGAAACATTATTCAATTATTTCTCCATTTAAATTACAAACAACTGAGTGTGGTCACCACACTCAGGTGTTTGTAATCTAAATAATTTAATCAAGGACAGCCCTTGATGAAAAGCCCCCAAGGTAGCACAGGACACAGGTAAAACCCGCCTGCTGGTCCATCTACTGGACCCCCTCTCCTTTGTACTCTGGGGAGTACAATGTCCACAGCCCACAGCCAGATTGGGCAAAGCCCAAAATAACTCAAATCAGCACGGTCGGGCTGGAAAATACAAAAAAATCTAAAAGAAGAAACAAACCCAGACTTCACTCTCCCTCAGTTTGTGACAGACACTGGAAATCGTTGCCTATTGGTCAGCTGAGGTCGCTGCGGTTATTTAGAGCGGGAGAGAGGAGCTTACTCATTCAGGACAGATGACAACGGACGGGATTCCTGCCCTGTTTCCACAGAAAGCCGCTGTAACCCACTTTTATTCTAGTTTTATTTTGAACATTGGATCATTTTGAAGAAAGCCTATTCAGAATTTTGAGATTGGTATAAGGTATAGGCAGATACACTTTTCTATTATTTTAGCGCACATTATAGTTCATTTTATATGTATATTAAGTAATTTAGTTCCCTAAAAGTAATTCGCTTTAATTCGGCGCGATGACAGATTAACGCACAACGTGACTATGTCACACCCTGTGAATTTTATACTGTTTTCAATTCAAGCACGGCGTTGGCTGATAATTATTATTATTCATATCACAGAGCAGACGCTAACCACTAAGATGCTGAATATATACAAACGTATTTGCAGAAACTGTCCCATGACGCTGCCGCGGCCTGACCTAAACAGAACACTTTTTAGGCATCAACCACTTGAATTCTCCTTCAAATTGAAATTCTAGATACGTCACCCTCGTATGACGGGAAGGAAGAAAAGAGTGATGTAGGGCGCGACTGCAACATTTTTGGGGTCCTCAGCGTAAGGCCTGGTTATGTATAGATACTGCTGGACGTATGTATAATCAAAATTAATTAAAAATCCTATACATTTCTGAAACTTGACCTATTCGTTTTATCGTCGTCATTAAGTTTCCGTCGAGTTAGATTACGAATCAGGCACTAGACTTAGACACCATGTATATTTTCACACCGGGGTCCTAAGATGGATAGAACTGAATCTACGCAGGAGACTCTGGAGCTATGGAGGCGAATGGTGCGTATGGGCAGAAGTAAGCTTGAAGAATGGCAGGTCTGTTCATTGTCCTGTGTGTTGTGATGGAGATTCCGCCCACTTCAACCTAAATAACGGTTCCTAAGTCAGTCGTAGTTGTAAAATATTTCAAAACCTGTGTGCTTTTTATTTGATTAATTACGCGATGTAGCCTATTTTGGATACCCTGACTAGCTCATAAGGTCCGCCATAATTCGTCTCAGAATTATAGCGTACGAATCGTGTTTGTTTTAGGCTATAAATAGTTGTCTTGCTTGACAATAATAATATTATCTGTAAACGGCCAGCTACGATTAATTATATCTTGGTAACTGATTAGTGACGGTCCAGTGGGTATTGCTGTTAGCTAGCGACATTATTAGCTTTGTAGCTAGGTTGTTTGCGTAGTTTGAGGCAATACTGAAATTGTTAAGTCAACTAAAATCAACTAACTGATTGCTACATATCAATACATGTACATCTGTTGAATGTATGTTTTATTTAAAAAAAAAAAAAAAACTAATTAGCTTTCATATTTTATGCAGATTACTTGGTGTATTACTTCCAGGTAATTCGTTGAATTGCTACACTGTTATTGGTATTGTGTCATCAGTGTTAGCCACTCTCCTACCAAAACTAAGATTTAAAAAGCAAGTCATGTCACGCTTTGAAATTGCAGTCATTTGAAGTTATGTATTTTAAGGGACCGGTATCCCAGCCTAGTACACGAAAAGTCATCCGTGAATTCATTTCACAACTAACCGAATGCTCTGTGCCCCGGACTATGCTATATTCAGCCAGTTTTCCTCAATTAAAACTGTCTCTCTTTTTCCCTTTTTTAAGGCCTAACCTGAAGCTAACAAACACAACCTCGTTGCTTTAGTGGGGCTAGTGCCATATTTCGTTGGCCCTTTGGACGTCTTTTAAAGCTTGGCGTGGATAAGCCACAGAGACAATGTACTGCCTCCAGTGGTTGCTTCCGGTCCTACTCATCCCCAAACCATTGAACCCGGCGTTATGGTTCAACCACTCAATGTTCATGGGCTTTTATTTGCTCAGCTTTCTTCTGGAACGGAAGCCATGTACCATTTGTGCCTTGGTGTTCCTGGCAGCCTTGTTTCTCATCTGCTACAGCTGCTGGGGGAACTGTTTCCTGTATCACTGCCATGGTTCTCCACTGCCAGACTCGGCACATGACCCTAGCATTGTGGGCACCTAGATTTACCCCCATTGGCCACATTGTATACGAGCACCTCACCTTGAAACTTGCATCTACAAAGACACTGGACAATCTGTATCTAGGCTGTGAATAATATTCCAACCTTCAATTCTAAAATGCTGAGAATCTCTTTCATACCTATAGAATACCTTGCCCCCTGATTGCGTGGGGTAACTATTTGTCTGTCCCTGGATTATTGCATGGGTTGCCTATATATATTTTTTCTCCCTCAATTGCTGATGTGTTCATACATATATTTTCTGTTGTAATAAGATGCTAATTGTTTCCAAAGTTTGGGCAGTAATGTACACGTGCATTTGATTTTGGATCTGAGGGTTATTGCAGTGAATAAGTATTAAATGGTAGAAAAACTTCATGAACAGTTGTATCATATGTGGTTCTGTGGAGTTCACAACACTTTGAAATGGTTGGTTTGAATTAAACTAGAATAATGACTTATGAGAGTCTCCTTCCAAGTTGTGATTAGGTGACATTGTAAAATGTATTAGTTATTTTGATTTAATTATGCTTATTTTTTTAAGGAAGCATGAAACGATTGCATATTTGTACGTGTTGAAACGATGGAGAGTGTGTTATATCATTTTCCATTGAATAAAAAAAAACAGAACATGCTCATTACAGCATAAGATGCTGTCTGCGTCAATCACTGATTGACTGGTTAGCAGTCTAAATTGTTATCTTAATTTTTTTTTAAAGAGAAATTACCAGTCTAAACGTGACGAAAAGCAGCTATTATGGAAGAAGACGTCAGGCGTAGCCTCCTTAAAATCTTTATACTCGAGGTGATTTTTATCACAGAAAGGTCCCTGCAAGCTATATGAGCAAATGGGCCTGCCGCTGGCTGTTCCACTGAAATACTGTCCAGCTGAAGGTTCCTCGGGTTTTTCCTGCAAAACGTTCCTAATGAAAATTTAACCTACAACACTTGCGCATTATGTTTTTGTGTCATGCCATATGTTGAAATACATGATGATAAACAGTAAGCATTTAAAAGATTGCAGTGTATCAGTTTCGGGCTTGTGTGAAATTCTGTGCAGCTCCTGTGTTTCTCGGTTCTCCGCTGCATTGTTCACCGTTATTTTTCATTTGGCTTCAAAACGGACAGGTCAGATTTAAAAGTGGATCATCGTGAATGCTCCTGTGTGGGGAAGTTTATGTAAGTCCACGCGATTTTGTCGTGCGAGTGGGCGTTCTCCAGGTTCCTCGCTCAACGGTCCCTGGATCACCGTCCTGTTCTTAGCTGCTAACACGCTAGTGTTTTTTTTTCTGTTGGTTTACAGTACTTGGCTTCCTTCCACGTCTTTGCGCGTCCTGGAGGATTCAGAAAGATCATTCCTGCTTTGGATTGCGAGGGTACGGCACAGTTTTCCCATTGGTGAACGGTGCCTGTTCTGTGACTCTGCATGCTTCTTAAGTGCACGCCTGTGTCATGTGATCCAGGTTCTTCTATTTTCATTCTGTCTGCTTGGAAAGCTGCAACTGGAGCTTTTGACATTTAATACCAGCTATAATTTGCAGGCGTGAAATTAGCAGCTGCTGCGCTAGTCTGGGGAGCGCTGTTGCAGTGTGTTAAGGGATTTTGGGTAATTGAAATCGACCGCCTTGCAGGCTTGCTTTTTCTTAATATTGTGGAAATTTGTCTTAACAATGAATAACAGACAATTCCTAACTTGAGAGAAAAGTTGGGGGGGTGGGGGGTATTTGGTGATTCCAAATGTATGTGTGTTTTTTGTGGGGAGGGTGAGGAAATACGACTAGGCTCCTCCAATCCTAGTAGCCTTCGAGCCTCCCGTCACATCCCAAACACGAGAGCTTCAGCTGCGATTGGAGGAGAGGCACGTCACTCGACAGCACTGAGAGCCTGCAGGGCCCCCGGGAAGCCGAGTGAAGCCCTGCCGGTTTAACCCACCCCGGCCTGGACTGCGCTCAGCCAATCGTGCTCCGCCGCTATGTTCTCCCGGTCACAATCAGTCACTGACAGGAGCTAGATTCAAAGCCTCTCCCCCAAAATGGGCAACGTTGCAATTGGGTGACCTGAATTTTCAATTGACGTTTCAGTTATGTAGGCCGAAACTTTTACTCCCAAAACAGCAAAATTCTGGACATCATTGTGAGTGTAAAATATTGCATTGCATTCAGATTAATTCAAAGAAACCCCATATTAAGATCTGGAGGTTCATATATTTTGTATATTAGTAGGTGACCTCTTGGTTTCTGTTCCTCAAGCATTGTTAATGGCCTAATGTACTGCCAGGTGTTAGGCACATTTAAAGGCAATACGTGTCTACAGTTACTGACATTACATAGAGCGACACGAATCAGTTCAATCATTTAGTTTGCCATTATCTATAGATATGTAAATTAGTAGCTCATTTCAACAATGTGGTGGTGGGGGGAGTTTTTTTTAATAGAAATTGTTTCATCAATCAGTTGCCCAAAAAGCAAGTATAGTGACCCAATAGCTGGTACAAGGGCATAATTGTGCGTTCAGTAACAAAGTCACTAATGTCACGAGGAAGTGTCTTGGCAGTGACGTCTTAGGGAAAAGATGGGCCCTTTGTTAGAAAGTATTCTTACTGGATGAGCAGAGATTGTGGGGTTATATGTGTATGTATCTTAATGGTAAGTCATTTCTTGAAATCTTTAGAACTGTGTTTGACTAATTTCTTTAAATCTGCTTACTAGATTTATTTTGTGAAACGGTATGGTGAGCATAGAAATTGTCATTGTTAATTGGGCCTCAACTGGTCAAACAGCTTTTTAAATATTTAAATATATAAATAAATATTTGGCCACAAAAATATATAAATTTAGTTTTATATGTAAATTCGAGGACTTCCCATTTATCTGTGATAAATATCTTAGATATCACACATAACTGCCAGTGCCCGGGCAATGCTGGATATTAATACAATTCTGTTATTTTGCTAATAGCCAGCTAGCTCTTCGAGCTCTTTCTTTATATAGCAACTGAAGTGTCTATTTTCACAACTCGCTGAAGGGATTTTCATGTTCCCATCCCACATGTCCCAAAGTGACGTTCAAGATCCTAATCACATTTACTGTTGTAGAGAAGTCAAAAGTAGAAGTTTACTTAAGTTTTGTCATTTATTGAGTTTGTACAATATATATATATATATACTTATGTTTGAATATTGATGTGTATATATCAAGCAAACGTTGAATAATCATTCTGTATAAATATATTCAGAAATATTTTTACATAATTACATTAAAAAAAAAAAAAACCCTAATAAATCTGAATAAATGTCCACACTTCTCTGTCAAAAATTTTGGCTGACGAGGATATCTACAGCAATTTCATAAAATAGTGATCTCGGTGTCTTGGTTCCAGTAGGTCTCATCCTGCAGCTCACAGCAGATCCTATCCATTTGCTGGAACACGAGATGTCCCTTCTTGCCTGTAAAGGGGTTCACGTGATTTAAAAACAATTGGGACATTCAAACTCCTGCGTTTGACTTTGAGTGTACCTGTCTGAGGTCTGATATAATACAGGTGGAACATTTGTTTATGTGGGGATCCGTGGAAAAGGCACGGCGACGATAATTGCGTAACGGCAGTTGATCTGTTGTGAGAAATGTACCCCCTTGTTTAAATGAGTAGTCCAGGCCTACGTGTATGTTTTTCTGCTCAATACCTACCAACAACCGAGGCCTACACTGAGATTGGATCAGGTGGAAGACTTCACCTGTCTACCTGTTAGTTATAGGTTACCACAGACAAATGTGAGTGATGATTTGAGGAGTGCCTGTCAGTAGAAGGTTTATAATGGGAATACACATATACAGACATTACATTTAAGTAATGATTTATCAGTTATGATTGATTGTTTGCAGTGTGTTATGGCTGGGCATGTGGTGACCCTCTGGTGAAAGGGGAGACCGCTTTTCCGTTAGGCCCCTGGTTACCTTGCTATATTGGCTCGTTTCCGTCATAACTGGGCAAAAGCTGCTGTGTTGGTCGTTTTCGTCCGCTCCGCGAGCTCCGTACTCACCGAACGACAGCACGGTCTCCCTGGCTGCGTTGCGCAGGTCCTCGTCCGTCGACCGCCACAGGTCGGCCACTTGCTCCACGCTCTCCGTAGCCTGTCGGATCACGGCACTTTCAGTGACGGCCTGGATTCTATTCTATTCTATTCTATTTCAGAACGGTCGTGTTTTTTCAGTTCTCGAGCGGACGCAACGCGTGACCAACGCTCCTGCGCACGCCATCTGCGAGCTGCTTGTGAGCTTAGTCGCGTGCCTAAGTAAAATCCCTCTAAAATATGGTATAAACAAAAATAGAAAGGAAAAGAATATTAGAGTACTGGGAAATATATTAATCCCCAGTATTAGTGTAAGCCTTTGGGTCTACCAGGATAAACGCAATGAATTTGACTACGGAGAGCCCTGCATTTTTCTGGCAGGGGAGATGATCAGTGTGAACTGCGGTTTCCATCAGTCTGAATGTCTCCGATGGAACAAACCCTAACCCGTCGCCACTCACTTTGAGGGACTTCAGAGCTCGACATGCCACCTGCTGGTCCACTACGTCGCTGTGTTTCAGGATCTCTGTGTAATAGACAATAGCCTAAAAAGAAAAATATATCAGGTCACTAAAAAGTATACATCCGCCTTATTATCAACGAAATGTACACAGGTCTGCGAGCTGATCGAACACCTTCCTGCCCCATAGCTCTGCAGCGTTTGTCTCGGGGCATTGCCTTTAAAACCACACCGGACGCACTAACACGAACATCGTCTTCACAGCCAGTAAGCAGTGGATACAGCAAATGGCGGGACGAAAAGCGAGCTCCCTTCACCTTAGCTCTGAAGGTCTTGTAGGCAGAGGCTCTGCAGAGGCAGGAGTTGGCAGCCTGGGCCACCTTGTGGTTTGCGTCTATCTGCAGACGGGCCAGGATCTGCAGGGTGCGGCCCAGGGGCTGCAGCTCGGAGATCCGTTTCCCCTTTAGCTGCTTCAGAGCCTTCCTCCTCTTGGGAGTCTCCAGATTCGTCACCAGGTGCACTGAAACGGGACGTGCGGCGTGACTGCCAAGCAGGAGCAGCCCAGTGTTCTGGCCTGCTGCAGTTTGGACAACGGGGCTATTTATCTTCATTGGTTTTCACTTAAGTCGACTGGTGAATTTATGCCGGTTTTTCACGCTTTTCCCTAAACCAAAGCACCTTTCTTTAAGTACAGCACCAGATGTCCTGTTTCTTGTGTTGACACATGATGAATGATATAGAAAACCATGCTCTTACCCTGACCAAATGTAATTTTTATGCTAAAGATTATTTTTATATTGTTCCTAAATAGGTAATATAGTAAAATATATTTAGCACGTTTACATCCTGACTTCTGATATGATATGAACAATCGTCCAGAGTAAAGGAGCCATTCAGGGGTTGGGCTTGATGTTATTGGGCACATAAGATACAGGGAATGTCTCTGACTTTCTAATAAATCCGTCCGTGCAAACGGTGTGCATCGCGCCCTCCTTCTGCGTGAACAACGAAAGCACAGGCGGGAGCCCGGCACCAGGCGCGGTGAAACAAGCACACCTTCTTTGGCGAGGAGCGAGACGTGTTCGCCGAAGTCGGTCAGGCCCCGTCTGGTCAGGTAGTGGAAGAACTGGAAGAGGGTGACGTTACTGCTGTTGTACTGAGGCACGGGGACCGTTCTGCAGCCGGACTGGATCAGCTGCAGGAGCTGAATAAATACTGCAGAGAGGAAAGAGCAGTGGAACAAATGCCTCCGGGTCTTCACTCACACGGCCCTTCGGTTTAAACTACAGTCCACGCTTACTGCCAGGGGCCGTCTGATGGATTTTTTATTTTTTTTTGCTTCTGAAAAGAAAGGGGCAACCCTACAAGGTATGGAGGAAAAAGGGATATTTTGTGATCGTTTTACACGAACGTAAACTCTTGATTATTCCTCCTTGCGGTTCAGGAAAAAATGTAACTGCTGTTGATATTAAGCAAGTTGTTTTGTTGCTTGTGTAAACCTGTATGTACGTGTCATTTCAAGAGTTCGTTTTCAAACCGGTAGCCTTTGCACCTGACGGTGAGATTTCTAACCATTTGGCCGCGTGAAGAAAACACAATGAAAAGCTGCGCCTTTCAAGGGTAATGCCAGAAGCAGTCCTTTGTAGCCAAGGTCATAAAATGAAGGACACAGTGTAACAGAGTAGATGTTATCCTGGATTAATGGGTTGCCAAAAAAAAGCTAAAAACTAAAGCTAGGAAAGAGCAAGCAGGGACAAAAAAAAAAAAAAGACAGACAAACGTCATGCTTATTAGTTGAGTTCATTGCAACCTTCCGAGGGAAGGAATTATCTAAAGGATGAACTTTTGCCTAGACAGCCTTTGTCTCTGCCCCAACATAAAAAATAACGTCCATAATATCTGTTGCTGTGTCGTTATTAAGTATATATCACTAAATTACTCTTAATCTCATTGACGAGAGCAGGACTTATCTCACTCGCACGTTATTTCCTGTTCAGACTGACTCAGACTAAACACGTTGAATGTTTACTTAGTTAAGGAAGTCGTCCTTGGCCTAGTTAGAGTAACAGCACGGATCACCGACCGACCCTGACCTGGATTCCTCCAGGGAAGATCCCAGCAACACTTCCTTCTGAATATCACATGCTTCCTCTGGGGTGAGGAAAACCGCCCGTTGTGTGAGTGTCTCAGTGTGAGTGTCTCAGTGTGAGTGTCTCAGTGTGAGTGGTGTGTGTCTCAGTGTGAGTGTCTCAGTGTGAGTGGTGTGTGTCTCAGTGTGAGTGTGAGCGAGTGAGTGTGAGCGAGTGAGTGTGAGCGAGTGAGTGTGAGCGAGTGAGTGTGAGCGTCTTAGTGTGAGTGTCTCAGTGTGAGTGGTGTGTGTCTCAGTGTGAGTGTGTGTCTCTGTGAGTGGTGTGTGTCTCAGTGTGAGTGTCTCAGTGTGAGTGTCTCAGTGTGAGTGGTGTGTGTCTCAGTGTGAGTGGTGTGTGTCTCAGTGTGAGTGTCTCAGTGTAAGTGTGTGTCTGAGTGGTGTGTGTGTTTGTGAGTGTGAGTCTCAGTGTGAGTGTGAGCGAGTGAGTATGTGAGTGTGTCTCAGTGTG
>JAOVYW010000101.1:96208-114187 GCA_025775045.1 Hiodon tergisus
GAAGAGTAACTCTGCCGTTTGAAAGAAAGCCAATATCATTCATACGCATTGCATATTTGCTCAGTCGGAGACCAGTTAAAGGGCGATTATTCCAGATGGCTTTTATTAGAAATTTTATGCATGCAGTTCTGTTTCTGATTTTGGAGAGATTACCCACAATATCCAGCAGGGCGCTACCTAAGCTTGTGTTAGACTTGGCCAGTTGGAGTATCTCTCAGCCGTAGCCATAAATGACTCTCGCCGTTGTGGTCAGGTGGACGCGCCGCGAGCAGGCGGATTTCTACCGCACCGTGTCCTCCTTCGGTGTGGTGTACGATCCCGAGAAGAAGGCCTTTGACTGGACCCAGTTCCGCTCCTTTGCCCGGCTGGAGAGGAAGGCGGACGAGAGTCTGGAACGCTACTTCTGCAGCTTCGTGGCCATGTGCCGCACGGCCTGCCGGCTGGCTCCGCGCAAGGACGAAGGTAACCGCGGTTACAATGCCGACAGGTTCGCGCGTCGCTAGTCGCGCTTACGCTACGCAAAACGAGTTCCGTTTTTAGTGCATGAGGTTGAGTATCCGCTGCGTATTGGAAGAGCTGTCTAATAAACGTAGCTTTGCTTTTCGAACAGACCCCTTCACCACTTTGTAGACTCGCTGATAAATCCCTGCCCCGTTGTTCTCCTCCAGGTCCCGTGGACCACTCTTTGTTTGTGGAGCCCATCACAGAGGAGCGAGCGGCTCGCACCCTGTACCGCATCGAGCTCCTCCGCAAGGTGAGGGAGCAGGTGATGCGTCACCCTCTCCTGGGTCCGCGGCTGCAGCTGTGCCGTCCCAGCCTCTACCTGCCCGTGTGGTGGGAGTGTGGCAAGCACGACCGCGACCTGCTGATCGGGGCCGCCAAGCACGGCCTGAGCCGGACCGACTACTACATCCTCAACGACCCCCAGCTGTCTTTCCTGGAGGCTCACCGTAACTACGTACAGAAGGAAAACCGCTGCTACCCCATGTCGGGCCTGCCGCACCACCACCACCACTGCTGCCTGTACGAGGCGGGGCTGAGCCACTGCCACTCCCCGCAGCCTCCCGAGTTCCACCCGGCCCCTGCGCACCACAACCACGCCCACATCCACCCCGTCGCAGAGGCCGTGGCCGCGGATGCGGGGAGCGCCTTGGGCATGGGCTCCGCCGGCGTCCGGGAGGGCTACCTCGACTGCCCGTCCCTGGATGAGTCTCTGGACCTCAACTCCCTCCAGCACGACAGCCTGTCTGCGGACTCGCTGCACGGCAAGCCCACCAAGGAGGCCCTAAACGGCTTCCCCTTCAACTCTGCCTCGGGCGGGCAGAGCATGCTCAACTCGTACGGCGTGCAGGGCGATCTGAACAGCGGCCAGAGCGATATGGACTCCATAGCTGGCAAGCTGCGCAGTGACGTCCTGGTGGGCGAGCAGTACCCCTGCGAAGAAACGGGCCTGATAACTCCATCGGTGGAGCTGGACGAACTCCAGGCACCCTGGGAGAGCACTGACCACTCCAGCACCGCCGACATGTTCAACGAGTCGGACGCCATCCTCGGGCCCGCCACGCTGGAGACGGAATTCCTCGACTCCGGACAGCCCGGAGAGAGCAGGGTGGACGGAACGCTTACCGATTGTCTGAGCATGCCCAGCTCTGACTCCCAGGGTAACACTGTGGAACCGCTGCCCTCCAGCTTCATGTTGTTTAAAGACATCACTGTCCCAGAACCTTCTGTGGAGCAGGCCAACCTGCCTGCGAGTCCCCCGGAGTACGTGGCGCCTCCCATCTCCTTGTCCGACATGAACCTGCACCACCAGGAGGGCGGCGATGAACCGGAGGAGAAGCTGAGCGACTCGGACGTCACCCACAGTGTTCCCAGCCCTGGCGACGGCACGGAAAGCGTGACCTTTGAATTTGACAAGGAGGACCTATCCCATGACAGCCAGAGCCTGGTGGGGCCCGAAGCCTCGGTTGAACCCTGTGAGGGGCACTCTGAGGCCGGGGATGAGAGCACCCTCAGCGGGCACGCGGAACCCACCACGCCCCCTCTCTCCATGTCCCCGTCCCTCCCTGTACCTCCCACCGACCCTCCAGCCTCCTCTGTGACCGAAGTGGTCTCGCACTTCAAACAGGAGTTCCCTTTGGAGCCTCTGATCTCAGAGAGCAAGCCTGACTCCCTGGAGCCTGACAGTACCATGCTGACGCCCAGGCTTGAACAGACCGGCGTGCTGGAAGTCAAAGAAGAGATCAAGGTTGAGAGACCCAAGACTCCAGGTACTTGACCCTGTCTTTCGTGTCTGAACTGCTGATCGATCCTGTCGTTGTCGAAGTGGAGTTGAATGGTAGAAAATACAGGTCTAACTCTTGTCAGATGTTAATAAACTCAGTGAGGGACATTGGAATATTTCTAAAGGCGATTCTATTCCCCAGTCAGTATTGTTTCCAGTTCAAAAATTCTCAAACATTGGGCTAATTTTCTTTGTTGTGCAGCAAACTAAAAAAATCCTTTTAATTCCAAGTTTCAATCTTCTTTTTTTGTGTTAGTCTTCCTGGAGGAGAACTATGTGGAAGAATCACGGTTTGCAGCCCCCTTGTCTGTGTGTGAAATGACAGATAGCCTGCCAGAGGTGCGAGAGCTCACTATCGCTCAGCTTTTGCAGGAGAAAGCACTCTACTCCTTCTCTGAGTGGCCCAAGGTACAGTAGCTCCAGGCGTCCAGGGCTTTGTGTGTCGACTCACACTGCCGTGCCTAATGCGGTGGGGTTTATTTATTTATTTATTTATTTTTGCTTTTACAGAAAGGCAGTTTTGAAACTCTTGCGCTCAAACTCGGTGTGTTCAACAGAGATTCCAGTATTTTTCACTCTGGTGCGGCTGTACTTCCGGCGCGTTGAAGTCGATTTTAAATTGAGATGCTTTTGGTTTCCTGTGTTCCCCTGCAGGATCGCGTGATAATAAACCGCATCGACAGTATCTGTCATGCTGTCCTAAAGGGGAAGTGGCCCAGCTCCAGCCAGCAGTATGAGTCCCACGGCTCTTTGGCCAACACCTGTGTGCCCAACAGTGCCCCCCCCAGGGCTGGCTATATCCCTGCCAGGATGCCCCCGCCACAGAGCCTTAACTTCAGCATGCCGGCTCCTGTCCCCCGCCTGCCCAAGGTAACCCCGCTGGAAGCTTTTGTTGGCAGTTCTCTGTGGTGTCATCGCAATCAGGTAACAGTTATGCTTTGGGTTCTCCTTTTCAATGTCGTTTTTTTTTTTTAGAAGTCGTCGGAGATGCAGATTAAAGTAATGTTGAGGTAATGCAGTGAGGTTGACGTGTCACTAATTCGCAGGAGAGCCTGGTGGGCGTGCCTTTCCTGGCAGATTTTAAGCGGGGCAGGAGAGGGTTTGAGTACGAAGGGGAGTCACCAGGGAAGTCGTGCCTTGGAGGAGAGAAGGTCCCGGTGGGCATGCCGCAACGGACCGGGCCGCTTCTGCTGAACGGCTGGCAGGAGGCGGCCATGGACCTATCGAAGGCCGGGGAGTTGGGAATTGGTGGGGAGGCAGGAGTTGTGGGACACGTGACCCACCCCGGCCACTCTGCCCCCCACAAACTCCCCCCCCTGAACTCCATGCAGGGCTCCCTGGGGCTGGACATGGCCGGGATCCTGCAGGCCGGCCTCATCCATCCCGTCACGGGTCAGATCGTCAACGGCAACATGCGCCGCGACGACGCAGTCATGCGGCGGAGACGGGGCCGGCGAAGAAATGTGGAGGGACCGGACATGTGTTTCGCCAAGGCCCGAGACCTGCATGTCCCGGAACAGCAAGTAGGGCACATGGCTGTTCTGAAAGCCCCCCCTTTGTTTTTCCGAAATGTAAAAATCGAAGTTACGCTGCGACACTGTCATACACATAAAATGGTTCATCTGATGTCTGCAGAGCCGGCCAGAAGGCACCAGTCAGTCAACGGTGTCGTCCTCTACGGCCCCCGCAGAGCGCCCTCCGGTGGTTGCGCCACCTGAAGGCCTGTCGCTGGACCGAGAAGCAGCCAATAAGGGTCTGCTGGAGTGGCTGCGACAAAATCCCAACTACAGCATGGAGCTGCCGGCCTTTGCACCTGTGAGCACGCTCAAGGACCGATGTCTGCAAAGTCGAAGGGAATTTACACGTACGCGTGCGTGCGCGCGTGTGTGTGTGTGTGTGACGGAGGGTAACACTGGGCTGATGTCTCCCTCTCTGGTCCAGTCCCAGAATGTAGGTATCCTACACAGCTTTGTGGAGCGACCCAAACAGAGACGGCACCGCTGCAAAGACCCCAGCAAGCTGGACGTGAACTCCCTGACCGGAGAGGAACGGGTGCCAGTGGTCCACAGAGACACGGGCCGCAGGGTAACTCTCCCCTCTACATTCACCGTTTTGTCTGGGACAGCAGAAGTACCGGACACAGGAACCCGCACCTGCGTGCGTTTCATGTCCTTGGTTTCGTTTGAGTTTTTTTGATGTACGTTTTCTCCGTGAGTGTTGGACTCCACAAAAATGATTATCGTATTCAGACTAGACGCGTGGTCCTCTTGCGCGGTTTTATACAAACCTTCCTGAAGAATTAATAGAAAGGAAATTAAATGGTGTTTTTGTGCACCATCGCCTGTCTGCCAGGATTTTGTTGCATATAATAGGTCTTTTGAAACTTTTTACTGGTAGTTACTTAATATTAAATATTAAATATTAAAATTATTAAAATATTAAAATTATTCGGGAACACTCTAACTTTTGTAATTGAGAACATAGATTTTATTTAACTTCAGGTAATGACGACCGTTAAATTAACATTATAGCGACGATCTCGCTCTTAGCCCACTTAGTTGATGTACATGGCTCACAAATCGAGCGGGGGCGGTATAAACGGTGAGTTGACGGTAACAACCGATGTGTTGTTGTTACTACCAATTGGGTGTAGTTTTGTGAAATTCATGTGTGGTTCAGTAAAAATGTAACTTACCGTAAAAACCATCCATATATTGGAGATATATGGTCTGGCTTTTGAGTGTCTTACAATCCGTTTTTAAATCGGTCAAAATTGCAGACCTGAGATCTGGCACAATTGTAGCCTTGCTCAGTATCATTATAGATGTGATATCACCCTGCACTTCCTGTTCCCGCAGCTGGGGGGTGCTATGGCACCAGCAATAAAGGAGCTGTCTCGGTGGCTGGATGCCAATTCGGATTACTGCGTGGCCCCTGACTGGGCAGACATTGTTAAGCACTCGGTAAGCGGGAGGAAAAACTCTCCGTTAAGTGTCAACTTCAGACCTCATTTTCATTCCTCTCTACTTCCCAGGCTAAAGAAGCCTAAAATCGTTTGTTTTTGTTTTTTAGCTGGTGGGATGATTTAGTTTTTTTTTTTTTTTTTTACTTTGAGAAACTATAAAATATAAAACCAATTGCAGATGCCCGTTTAATTGATTGTTCAGTCGTGCCTGCTTAAATTCCAGAAACATGTTTTCTGCTGTGTATTTGCGTGCCGATTTGACTGAGAAACTTTGAAATAGGTTTTCAGCAATTCCAAGCCCTCCTTCACTTCCTGTTGCTTGTATCGTAGGGGTTCCTACCAGAAGGCAAATTTACCCGGATACTGACTGAGCCGGTGTGCCGTGACCCTGGGCCACGCCGGAGGGGCCGGCGGCCCCGCAGCGAGATGCCCAAAGCGGGGGCCCTGATGTCTGAGTCGCACTCCAACTTGGGACCGCTCTTCATGAACGGGCTGATCGGGAGCATGGACCTGGTGAGCCTGCAGAACCTGCGAAACGTGCCAGGGATCCCCCTCACCGGGCTGATGGGTTTCCCCCACGGCTTCGCCGGCGAGGACGCCAAGAACGGCCTGAGCATGCTTCCCATGATGCTCCACGGCATGGCGGCCGTGCAGCCCCACATGTTCAGCGTGGGCGGGCTCATGAGTCAGTCGGCCACCGCCGGCTCTCCCACCTCCTCCTCCACCGCCGCGCCCGCGACCACCACCACCACCACCACGGTGTCCTCCTCCTCCACGGCCGCCAGCCCGGCCAGCGGCTCGGACCCGGCGGCTGCGTCCGCGGCCCCCGAAAACGAGACGGCCGGCTCGCAGGCTGCTATGGAGAACAGAAGAGAGGACAAGCCCCTGGCAGAGGGGAAAACTGGCCCAGTCTGTGGCCACGGGGAACCCCCTGTGGTCACCACCACCACCCCCACCACCACCACCACCAGCAGCAGCAGCAGCAGCAGCAGTGGCAGCCACCTGTCCTTCAACCCCTTTCTAATCCCAGGGATGTCCCACGGACTGCTTTACCCACACATGTTCCTCCCCCACGGTGGCATCATGGCGCTGCCAGGCATGCCCGCTGCGGACAGTTCGAGCAGCCCAAAGAGGAAGAAGAAAAAAGTTCGGGAGGAAGGTGGAGAGGAGCCTGGGAGCAAAGGCGGCGCGCAGGCGGACAGCGTGCCCCGGAGGCCTGCCGCTGAGGGCGAGACTGAGGCCAGGGAGAGCGCAGCGCGGGCGGAGGGAGAGACTGGAGATGAGGCGGGGGGGGACAAACTTCAGGCCCTCCCCAAATCTCCAGAAGTAATGGCGGAGAAGGCCACCGAAGAGGAGGAGACGGTGGACGGAAAGGTGGAAGAGCAGGAGGAGGACGTTGGGAGGGAAGAAGCATGATGGGACTTCGTATTCCTTCTCTTTGTACTGTAAAACAGAATTACCAGTTTGTGGTGTGTAAGTCAATGATGTTCATGTAAAGACTTTTATTATCCACTTATTAATGTTTATAGATCTCTTGTCTAGTACCAAACTTCTGATCATCATCCCCCTTCCTTGGAGGACTAAGAGACTTTCAAGCACGTGAACACAAATGGCGATCGGCGCAGTAGGCGGGATGGGGTGTCGGAGGACGTCCGCCCGTTTCTGCTGCGTCGCGGGAGCTGCGGCCCAGAGGCTCCTGGGTATGCCCCGGGCGATGGAGAATTGGCGCAGAAGCGTGAGAGGCCGTGAGCCAGGCCACCGTTTTTCTACTACACTACAAATGCTGAGGGCAATCCTAGGCTCAGATGCAGCACAGGCCTGGCATAGCTGTGACAATTGGCTGTCGTCTCGGTTTTCTTTATGGTGGTAAACAGGGTTATAGGATTCCTCCCAGAATAATCTTTTTCTTGTCTTCAGTTCCTAAAATCTCACATTAAGAGCCATCTTCATTGAAATCCTCTTTTAAAAGCAACTAATAAATAGCAGATAAGGAAGTAAGCACCCTGAAAGATGATTAGCATAACTGCTGCTAACAAGTTGTCTTTGAGGGCAGCTTATTTCATCAAAGTTGTCATTGTGCTGCTATGTAGACTTTGTATATATATGCGCATATATATTTAGATATATATATTGCATATATACAAAATAATGGATCTCTTATGCTGCATCAAGCTGAGTACCATGGAAACCATGTATTTAAGAGGAAAAAAAAATTTATTGCGTAAACCAATGGTAAAGAACGGATCAGAGTTCGCTTTCTAGTTTGTTTTGTTTGTTTTATTTTTTTTATTTTTTATTTGTCTTTGTATGCTTTAAAACCGTGTCACTTCATTACAAATCATGTTCTTGCGCTGGCCTGCAGTTGTGTCCGGTGTCCGGTGTCCGGTCTGCACTCGGCCCCGTGCAGGACCAGTGAATTAGTGCCATAGGGGAACCTGTCAGGCCAGAAAAGTGCTGTACCTGTGGTTGAGATATGGGGGTTGTAGAAGAGGGGTGGTTTTAGGGGCGGTTCATTCCCCTTTCTGTGTAAGGAATGGTTTTGTGGTTCACTCCGAAAGATGCAGCAGAGTGCCTATTTGTTTTAAAGGTCTGTTGTCCAACGTCCCCAAATGCATTTTAAAATATTGTAGAGTAGGTCATACTAAGGATTTTTTAAAAACTGTAAATCTATATATTACCGTTACTTTTATTGTTTGCGAGCATGTCTTTCTTTTTAGTTCTCTCCATTATGTTTTGTCTTTGAAAAATGCACAAAATCACCTTCACGTTTCCTACTACGCATTCTGTACTCCGCACAGATGAAAAATCACAACTGGGTCATTTTTTTCAAATTGACATCCCTTTTAGAGATTCTGCTGTTAAGCTAAACGATATTGACATTTATTTCATGTTTTTTGTTTTTGCCTTTGTATATGAAAACATTTTGCACAGTCCTGGTTGGTGAATGTTACTGTACTTGTAACAGTCTCGTTTTTTCTTTTTCTTTTTTTAAATGCGTGTATTGCGTGCGTGCATGCATGTGTGCGCTTTAACATGACCCGACCCACGGAAGAAGTTGTGTCGTAGTTCTGTATTTAGGTCCTCAGTCTTTCCCTCAGTCACCTCACTTAAGAGATGTTGTTGCCTTGTCACAACTCGTGACATTTAGAACTTATTTGCTTTGCCAAACGTTCACCAAATGTGACATTATTTTGGGTCCCTTTAAAAAAAAAAAAGAAGAAAAAAAGAAAAAAATTTTTAGAAAAAAACCTGGGTCATTAAAAGTACAAATGCCTTATTTAGTGTTATCTAGAAGTTCTGTTACAACTCCATATCAGAAAGTATATATTAGTATAGATGTTTGATCCAATCAAAATGGAAAGCTATTCAGTAACACTGGTGTTTAAAATGGTCACATTAGTACTATGCCTACTTTCCATACTAACTGCATTTTAAACGATTAGCTGGGAAAGCATGTGGTTTGCCTTTATTATCCGAATACAAAATTTTCCATAGATTCAGACCGAAAAGTCAGTAAAATGTCATATATATATATTAGTTGCTTTAAGCGCACAGGAGGAACTGCAAATGGCTGTTGAATAATGATTATTGTCCTTTCTCTGTGTTTATGAATGCCGTCTCATACATTTTGTGATATTGACAATCCATTTTTTAATGGCCGATTTTATTAATTACTGTATGCCTACCCGCAGAGGTATGCAGAATGCAGGCAATTCTATTGTTTGTGAACTATGCTTCTGTTTACGCTTAAGACCTTTTTCAAAAGCCGGTCACTTAAATTTGATTGATCTTAGTGAATGCCACCGTTTGTTTCTGAATTGGCGATAAATGATTGGCGAGTTTTATCTCATTCGTCTGAGGTAGATGTGTGAAAAGCGTAGTAAATTCCCACACAGATCAGATTAACAAAATGTGTTATCCAAATTACATTTTTTTTGAATATGAATACTACAGGCAGATTCTAAAATCATCCTGTTGTTCTTCTCAGACGCACAATGCCTTGCTAAAATAATTTAGTTTATTATTAAACGCATCTTAAGATAAGTTTGCCCTGTAATGGTAAATGGCTGAAACTGATGTAAAACTGATTTTAAACAAACAAAAAACAAAAAAACCTGCTTTTCTGTCACCCCTACAAGCCAATATCCATTTAATGTACTCCAGTGCTTGTATGTGAAGACTTGAAAAAATTAACTGGTGCAGTATAGATGAGTATAGCTTGAAGGTCAAAAAATATTTACTCAATTTCCCTGGTCACCATCTTTGTGTTTCATCATTTACTTTTATTCTTTAATAATTTATCCAAAGGTAATATTATTTTGGAGTCATTTGTATTTCATATATATTTATTGTCCATTTACCAGTTAATTTTTATACCTGTAGTCTAATTTATAAGGGTTCAGAAGGAAAACGTGACTATGACGGTCTCTTTCAGGCCCTGACAATGTTTTCCGGTTAAAGATTATGTTTAATTTTTATCCTATTTTTGCTTCCAGTGGAAGCAGGAATAGTAAAAAAAAACAATAAAAAAAAATACTTAAATGTACTGATAACATAATAACTTGGCAAATAGGCCCACACCTTCTGAGTACGTCGCTGCCTGAAACGCTTATTGGCTAACTGATTGTAATGTTAAGATGTTTTACTGCCAAGAAAATTTTGATTTGATTTCCCCAATGTTCTGTCTTGATTCAATTCACTGCACATGTACACAAGAACTACCGAGCCTGTTATTTAGGCATGAAACATACCATCCGTTCTAACGGCTCTGAACCGATTTGCAGAATCTTCACGGCCTTGCCTGAACTTGGATACTGAGGCATTTGCATGCGTCTTGAAGTTGTTAATGGTTCAGGCTCTAATTCTCACTTGTATAAATTGTGTCGCGTCACAGATGGCGCAATACTCAGAGGTGGTGTCTGTATGCATGGTCTGGGGGGTTCTTTTTGCAGCTCTTTGCATTAGGACCGTAGTTTTCAGCTTATGCAGTCATGGCCAGTGTTCACCGGGTGGATGTACTGTAAGCTCTTAGTTTAAATGAACCAAGGGTACTGTATTTGGGATCATATTCTACAAAAATAAGTGCACTCCGTGTTGGTCTGAAATCAGCAGCAACATTTTTTTTTTTTTTTTTTTTACAGCATTGTGGTTTTATTTTAATTTTATTTTTTTTCTGTTGAATTAGCTCCTGTATTCCTATGTGGACCAATCACATAACTCAGAACATGATGTGATCTTTTATTGTGCAATAAAAGATGACTTTCAACTTTAATCGGGTGTACTAGTTTTTAAGTTAAACATAGCCTGACGCATTCAACAGCTGCGAATGCTTGAGAAGCGCTGTAGTGTCTTTGTAAACGGCAGAGGTTCGGTCAATGCTGAAAATAAATTAAAACATTTCTGTTGTTGGGCATTCACCAAGGGCGATGTTTGCAACCGTTTTAAAATGCTTTTGTTGTGTAATATTCACGTGATCTTATGCAATTAATGATCAAAAGTTCTAACTAAACATTACGAGTACACTGAGTAAACTGAACGGTAATTATTAATGTATTGTACCACAATTGTTTATTTAAAAAAAGTATTTAAACTATTCCTTTGTTCATATGAACGAGCACAGGTTTTAGACATTAAATGTTACGGTAAGTGCGTGTGAAATTCCCTAAACAAAGAAATGTTTTCTATAAATGGAGATATACTTTATATCCTTATTTTCTCTAGGTATTCATTAAAGCCAGCATGGCGCGCTTAAACTAACTCACCGATTTCAATATCGGATTTGATCAATTCCGACCAGTTAAGCTCCGACTTCTTTTACTGTAAAAAGATTTAAAAAATTGACTGTAGTTGGGGGGGCGACTTCATAGTGTAAAATGGGACACGTCACTACGCTACAGGCAGGTCGTGACAATCAAAAATAGGTAGTCTAACAGTAATAATTATTGTGTTCGGCGTTATTAATCCCATTGTTTACCAACACTCGGTGACATTTTAACACGTTTCCGCCGTATCTGACAACATCCGCGTCCTTTTTCTACACACAACACTTTTCGCGCCAATTGCAATTCTGGTGCATTGTGGGATACCATTTGGAGTCTGGATGACTGGTAGTTGTAAATTCATAGCTCTAGGATTGTATTCTGTATTTTATCATTTTCGGTTGGGAGAAAGGGATTTGAAATGCGGGGAAACGAAAAAGACGAGAAGCCGGGAAACGCAGATGAATGCTCAATTCGGGAAGCCATGGAAATGCTTTGCCAGGAACTGAATATGGACGAGCAGACCGCAGATGAAGCCATGCAGAATTTCACTGCAATTTGGAACACATACACTTTGGAGGTACGATAAAAAATAAAATAAATAAAAAAAGGCACTCGATAACGCGTTTGCCACTCGTATTACAACTATCAACATAGTTTATATACGTAGTTAGAAACTCAGGAGTTGACAACTATCACCGACTATACTAATTTAACCGAGGTAAAGTTTTGCCCATAGAGCAATATTGAGCGAAGTTAACAAGTGGTAGCCTGTGTGGAAGTAATATTTGTTCGTCTTTGGTCAGCCATTTCTAATTCTAATTTCCACCAGTGTCAAGTACCTGTCTAACTGTGTTTGTGCGTAACTTTTGTTTGTTTTGGTAATTTAAAAATGTACGTTGTTTACAATCAATATCTTCCATAAACGTGTCAAAGCGGAAAAATAAGTAGGAGATTATTGTCTGTAGTGACCACTACGTTTTGATTAATTAATTACTTATTTTTGGATGCTGGGATGGTTGTAGTAAACGCCACCAATCGAGTTGGAACATACGCTTCCGTCTTGTATGCGTTTGGCTGTAAAAATAAATAAATAAAAATGATTAAACGTAACTTCCACCTGGACACCCTAAACGTTTAGGTTGAGTGCAATATTTGTTTAGAATTTAAAGGGGGTAAGTGGGCGTGTTCAGGGGCTTTAGTTAGCTTATCCCTTTTCGACGTTTCTCTCACGGCTACGCGAAGACCGCCACCCGCTGGCGCCGGGAGAACGCCGACGCCTGCTTACAATTTGGGCAACAAAATAGTTTAGCACAAAATAGTCTTATACCAACCTAGTATCGCATAACAGTGCCTGCTATATACATACCAATGACTTCTTAGCTTGAAATAAGCGAGCCCCTATTATTGAAAGGGGGGAGGGGGGCACATGGGTAAATTTTCCCAACTACTTTTATGGACTTCGAAAACAATCGGAACTTATCAAGATGGCGTCCCTATAAATACATCTACAATAAGTGTCATTCACGTATAAATAAAAATAATGGCTCCCTATTGTTATTTTCTCACGTGACACTTCTACCATATCCTACACGTTAAGATAAGATTAGAAATTATGGTAGAAATGTTATTTTGCTGAATTACGGTTTCCCCCTTCAAGTTGCTGTGTGAGGTTACAGCTGCCTTTACAATATATTGTTGGCATGTTTTGATTCGGAGCCTTATATTGTGATGCCTTTGTACAGCCGGGTGAACACTATATATTGTATACGACAAACGTTTTAGTCAGACCTTTCCAGTTAAGTAATGTTCTGATCGTTGCACTTTGTTTATGATTTAAGGTTCATTATACGTGTTGTTTGTTCTTTCTTTTTACAGGGTGAAAAAATTCACTGGTTGGCCTGCTCTCTCTATGCAGCCTGCAGGAAGGGTTGGACACCCACGGTGGGTGAGGGGGTGATGGAGGGTAACTGTGTGTCTCTCACCAGAATCCTTAGGTCTTCCAAACTGAGGTGAGCACAAGGATAGCTGATAGACTTTCTTATATCAAATTTTAAGTTCATGCCAATTGGATTCCCATTAATTAATGAAAGAGTCGTTTGACTTATTGTTTTAATTTGCATGTTTTCTTTTTCCTTAAAATTCCAGTTTGATTCAATTCTTCTGTAAAATGAAGAAATGGTCGGACATGTCTAATCTGTCCCAGCATTTTCGAGAGAGAATTGGCCGCCTGGAGAGAAATTTTGAAGTGTCAACGGTCATCTTCAGGAAGTTTGAACCCATATTCATGGACATGTTTCAGGATCCCCAAGGGGAAGTTCCACGTCAGTCTCGTAGCAGGAAACATAGGTACTTGGTCACTTCACCCCCCCTGTTATGTTCGGCTGAATTTATCATTGCTACCTTAGTATAAGTCTTATAGTTTAACCATTGAACATAGCCATACTTTTTCTTCTTCTTATAGGCGCATGCCCTGTCACGTAAGCGATGTCTTCAAATTTTGCTGGACGCTGTTTGTTTATACCAAAGGTAAGACTTGATTGGACGCTGAAAATTTTGCTTGGATGGTTGCAATCATCTAAATGATTGTAATGTGAAGAAGCTTGAGTTGCGTGGGTTGATAAGGGGGCTTGAGGAACCCGTTCCTTTAGCTAATTCTTATCTGTTTGTGCTCCGAATCTCTCTCTCTCTCTACGCAGGCAATTTCTGTATGATTGGAGACGACCTTGTGAACTCATACCACCTGCTCCTCTGCTGCCTGGACTTGGTGTTTACAAATGCTCTGCTCTGTGCCAACAGAAAAGCCCTCATCAATCCGCTCTTTAAAGGTAGCCACATATTCGATAACAGCATTTCAATAACATTTTTGTAAATCCCAGTGAATTAAAAAGGTTTATATTATTTTATTTTTTGCAGCATTGCCCGATGTCAGTACTCGGGACCCCCTCAACCCTGATTGCAGTCCCTCTGTGGAGCAGCCCCCGTGTGTCATTGAGAGACTGTGTGAGCTACATGATGGACTGGTGGTTGAAGCCAAAGGGATTAAACAGCACTACTTCAAGCCTTACATTAAGAAACTTTTTGAAAGACAGGTAATGTCATTTTATACGGTGACCGCTTGCCATCCAGTCTGGGAGCTCAAATGGCCTCAGTTAATTAAAATTGTCTATTGCCATGGTGAATTCCTTTTCAAATTGTCCTTTTTGCAACTCTTAATCTAAATGTAGGGGTAGTTGATTGAAGTTGGAATGAGATTAAAGGGGAAAGTAATTTGAAAGTCTGTTTCTACAAAAATGAAATTCATTCTGAAAATAGGAGGGGGAACAGAATTAGCTTGTCTAATCAATAAAAAACAATTGCTATTATCTGTTCTGATGTGCAGCAGTGTACGTGACTCTTTTTTTCTATCCTAGATTTTGAAAGGAAATGAAGCGATGCTTACAGAACTACTGGATGCTCCAAACTTCGTAGATAACAAGTAAGACCAGAGTTCCAAAAGAATGCTGCACTCATTTGTTTTTTAAACGAGCGTACGAGTTTTTGGTCTGACGGGATGAGTTGGTTGATCAGCTAAGCATTACCCAATGCCACCTCTGTGATCTCTCAGCAAAGCGGTTAATCGGGAGTACGAGGAGTATGTGCTGACAGTGGGGGATTTTGACGAGCGGGTGTTCCTGGGGGCGGACGCTGAGGAAGAGATCGGCACCCCCCGCAAGGCGGCGATGGACCTTCCCGAGGGACAGCTCTCTGCCCGGATGCAAGTGGAGTGCAACCTTCAGCAGCACTTTGAGAAGGTGCAAGGCGTGATATCGCGTGATTTCAGTTCTACCTGCAGTTTGCCTTTATGGGCATAAACCTGGGCAGATGGGCCCTATGCTGTGGCAGACCAAGAGATAAACTGATCTTTTTCCGTTTGCATTTCCCATTCTTTTAGATTTATTTATTGTGGTGGCACTCTCAGCCCTCCATAATATGGCTGACGGTGTTGAATAATTTGTCCTGCAGACAAGTTCGTTCACCCCCTCCACGCCGTTGACCGGCCGCCGGTACCTGAAGGAGAAGGAGGTCATTGCGACGCCGGTGTCTTCTGCCACGCAGAGTGTGAGTCGGCTCCAGAGTATGGTGGCCGGACTGCGCAACGCCCCCAGTGAAGCGCTGTTGCAAATCTTCAGGTGAGCACGGGCTCTGGGGAGCTTAAGACAAATGTCGCTGTGTGCCCCTCCCGTCTGTTCTCCTCTTCCTCCTCCTCCTCGTTAAATTTAGGTCTTAATTTTGCACTTTGGAAATAAGGCGCTGTCTGAAAAGCCATGGTCGTGTTGGCGTTGATTATTATAATGAAAAGCGCCTTTAGAAATTCTACGGTGGTTTTTGGAAATGAGGCATTGGTTTTAGTTTAGTTAAATTTCGGGTACCTACTATTAAACGATAAGCATCGTGAACGTCCTTCTTTGGAACGGAACTTCAGGGAGCTTGCTTTGTTGTTTGTGAGATACTCTCCCATCTCCCATACCTCTGCCATTTTTTGGGAACACTTCCATAAGAATTTGTTACTGTCTTTAGAAGTATGATAAAGTTTGTGTAATGTATTACATAATTAATTTTGTGACAGTCCTGTAGAGAATCATAGTGTCATTCTATGTAATATACATGCCGTTTTGGCTGCCAGTCTAGTTAACATGCTGATTAAATTGTGTCCGCTGTCTGCGGGATCTGAATAAATGAATCTGTGTCCATATCGCTTGTGCCATTACGATCTTCTGAAGCATTGTTTATTTTATTTTTTTTTTGCTTCGCTTCAAGGTCTTGTTCACGCGACCCCACGGAAACGATTCTGGGTCGAGTGAAATCACTGGGGGACACTTTCCGACTGCACTACACGAAACATACAGAGGAGCAGCCAGGCTCACACATGGGTAAAGGGGCAGGGGCACGAGGCGGCCTCCTCTTGGATGGGAAATGTAGCGGCTTTCTCCATATTGCTTGATCGTTGGTTACTGTTCGAAACGCGTTAAATGCGTTCAGAAGACTGAATTTCGCCAGTTAAGGGTATGGTTGCATTTAACAACCCCTGACTCATTATCCTTTTCAGATTTTGCTGAGAACAGGTTCAGACTGGCCGAAATCCTTTATTACAAGATACTGGAGAATGTCATGGCCCAAGAAATCCGACGACTCCACGGTAAAGACATGGCTGTAAGTGAAGGCGGTGTTCTCTCACTTCATCACTCAATACTAGGTTGTTTTATACGAACCGAAATGTCTCCTAGCAAAGCTTTTATGTAACTCGGTGGACTCGTGTTCAGTAGTACAGCAATCCTGGAGGTCTTTTCGGTAAGTAGAAAAGTTGGCTGGCTTTCTGCAGCGTTCATCGTAGTGGTTGAACCTTGGTATACCTTCTCAACAGGTGTGCTAGTCACATAATCTTGTGAACAATTAATTTTGTCTCAGTTCCAGCTGGCGCTGTGGGAGTTATAAAGTCACTTCAAAGTCATGGATTATTAAAAAAAAACAAAAAACTGAGCGTACCTACAAAAGCTTCTTTGCATGTACGTGTGGTTTATGTAAAGGCTCATATAATAAGTTTTAACTAATATAAATATACAGATGGACCCAAAGCTAACCAATTTCAAGGTTTAACATTAGTAAATTCAGCTTTAGTATGTTGTTTGACTTCCAGCACTTAGCATTCAATAATTACTGCTGGGTTATGGCTGCTTGATTAAGAAAAAACAGGGATTTTGGACACATTAGGTTATCTTTATAAAAATTTTGGTATTGAAATAATCCTAAAGCGGTACAACTGACTGAGAGTTTATTAAGAAACCATTTAAACTTCAGTGCTTCAGTTAAAACTCTTGCTGTGTATATTCTGATGTGCACAATCCCACCATGTCTTGTCACAGGTGCTGCTGGAGCAGGACATTTTTCACCGCCCCCTAATGGCCTGTTGCCTGGAGGTGGTACTTTTTGCCTACAGCTCTCAGCGCACCTTCCCCTGGATCATGGAGGTCTTCAAACTGCGTCCCTTCTACTTCTACAAGGTGCGCGAACGTT
Source organism: Hiodon tergisus (assembly GCA_025775045.1). Classification (NCBI taxonomy): domain Eukaryota; kingdom Metazoa; phylum Chordata; class Actinopteri; order Hiodontiformes; family Hiodontidae; genus Hiodon; species Hiodon tergisus. The sequence continues at coordinate 113,271 of JAOVYW010000101.1, forward strand.
CTCATAGTTCCGCGTTCGCGTCTGCACACGCTGCCGTTGTGAGAAGACTCTCAACCCCTGGGGCCGCGCTGTTTGTTCTCCGCCGCCCCCAGGTGATAGAAGTGTTCATCCGCTCGGAGGAGGGCCTGTCCCGGGACATGGTGAAGCATCTCAACAACATAGAGGAGCAGGTCCTGGAGTGTCGAGCCTGGAGCCATGACTCGGCGCTGTGGGACGTCCTGGAGGCCACCAACCGAAACGTTCCCACTGTGGAAGAGGTACCCTAATCACTTCCCATAGCAGTGCGCCCCCTTCACCCCGTGTACCTAACGGTGAATTACAGAGAAGGTTGGCTACGCTGTTCAGCGGCTATCTGAGCTAGCTTGCTAATGTTTAGGGCAGCAGTAGCATCCTCGATATTAGCTTTTTAGTATTAAGAAAATTCTTGTAGCTAGCTAGCTGATTTTTTTTTATAGGACTATATGAAGTACATGGATTTATTGTTTTGCAAATAAATATAAATTATGAAGTGAATGCTCAGTAATAAAATATTATAGTGTATAACAATTTCTATATGTAATAATTGTGTTTTTGGCACACCTCTAACCATTATGGTCGACGCAAATTGGCACATTCTTGGGCACACAACAGTCTTTCGTGGCAGTATTATTATGGTCTAGAATTATTAAGCAGTTTGACACATTCGTCAATAAAAACGATATAGAATGAAATACGCAAAAAGCGCTCGGATGCATTTCGAGATCCTGAGCCATACGTCGACAACACTAGCTACGCGCGGTGTGTTGGAAAGCCGAAGGGAACGATTTTGTGCTCCGCTTAAGTAGCTATTATCACTGCGTTGGTACTGTACGCTTTGTACTAGCTTACTTTTTCAGTTCATACAGCTCGAATAAATAACTGTTAGACGGTGTTTTGAA
>JAOVYW010000101.1:123744-133889 GCA_025775045.1 Hiodon tergisus
AAATGTGCAAAAATGTGCCTTGAGAGTATTGAGTCAACCATTCTCTGCTCATGTCTGCTTGAAGTGAGCAATGCTTGTAACATGTGGTAATGAGGGAGGCTCCCTGTAGATAGTTAAACACTGGATATTATTTTTTTACTTGGGTGACGTCATCCTTCCATAAACCACCAACAACCTTCAAACTGGCAGCACAAACTTTCACGTCACTACCACCAGTTTACTTTTGAAGACAGGGGACCCATTACTGACAGGCTGAGCAGTAAACAATAACAATAACAAACAGGAGTTTCAGACAATGTAGATGAGGCTTAAAACAGTCCATCACATAAGGATGAATAATTCCGAGGGAGCTTGAGCCTGTGCATGGTTCCTCCTGGAAGTCACTTTAGCTTACACTTTAAAATGTCTTATATTACAGAAAACACAAAACCCTATTACAATATGTATTTATTTATTTTGTATTTAACCCTTGACCTTTGATTAAACTAAGAACACTGAATTATAGTATACTGTACACGAAAGAGAATGAAATGCTTGTCATTCCTGTTTGTTTTAAACCACATTACGGAGATACCGAGGTAAGGGTCCTTGAGTTCAAAGCACTGATTCAGTAATGGGATAGAGAGCCGCAGGTTGTAATCCAGAGAGCAGCATAACTCTCGCCACCTCGATCAGGAATGCTGAACCTGAGGTTTTCCAATAAGTATCCAGCTGTACGAACAGCTTTTTTCAGTTGACTCTCTGGAGTTACGTCATAGTTTGAAGCTAACCAACACGAGTCCAGTCATAAAAATAAAAAAAACCTAATGCAATGTTGCCTGATTACATTTAAAAGGTGAAATCTACAACTCTCCTGGATGAGGGTCATTTGTCATATTTTCATTGTTTACCCCAGGGCGCACACTCAGTCCCTTTTTCTTTAAGATGTAATTCTCCCTTTTTGGGTAGTTTATTGTGATGGGTGTCGCTTATGAAAAGCAAGGAAGGACTGCACAGAGGTGGAAAGAGGAACCGAGGGATTAAGTGGAGGGAACTCACCCCATTGGCTTTACTCAGGGCCTGAAAGTAAATGCTGTAGCTCTTGACCGGCGAGAGGGGGGCGTTCCAGTAGCCGTTGTAGGTCTTGTTGTCGCCCACGGTGAAGGGCTGCACCACGGCCAGGCTGGCGGGCAGCAGCTCCGCGGCGAAGTAGAGCGGCGAGTCCAGGGCGGAGGCGTTCCGGAAGCCCACAGGGACGGAGAAGCACTCTGCAGCGTCCGCCGCCCGCCGGGCTTTCTGCTTGCGTTCCTCCTTCACCACCAGCTGGTAGGCGCTGAGGAGACGAAACGGGACGAAACTGGAAGTGGACCTCGTCTTTCCGGCTAGCTTAAGTTTCCCCCGAACGAAACGACATGCAGCGTGATCATAGAGATACCCGGGATACTCAACATCCAGGTCCGGTCCATATCTCATCTGCTCAAGCGGCTGTCTAAGGGAAACCTGTAAAACATGTGTCTAAGGCTAACGGAATTAGATGTTCAGCAGCTAGCTACATTGACTCTCAAAAAAAGGAGCATCATATTGTGTGTCATATTTTTTCGTTTTTTTGCGGCTGTCCCTTTATTTAAAATATAAGGACACTTTAACGAGGAGAGGAGGAGTTGTCTAGGCATTCCCGTGTAGGGCCAGCAGAGGGAAATTTCCTGCTCGTTACAACAGAAGGAAGAACCTCTCTTTCTTGTCTTCTTTTTTGGCCTAGTGTGTGGGAGGGGAGCTGCAATAATGAGAAGAACCACCATAGAGGAACGAATGAAAAAGGACATATTTTTTAGAACTTTGAATACTGTAGTGGTTCTTTGCCATTATTTTCCATCTATGCTGAGAATATTCACTTCACAATTATATGTAATTAGGGAAATGTATGTTTCTGAGAAGAACTATGGAAAATTATCCTGTCTCTAATTTGTCATCATTCATAAGAGATAATTGCTAATGGCCAAAGAACCATGTTTTCTCAAAAAGCAGACGAGTATTTCAAACAAATGCCTTACAGAGCACGTACACATGAATAAATATATATGTGTATACAAAAGTCAGGCAATTACAGCTGTGAAATCTGTCTAGAACACTTGAAAAATTATTTAAAAATTTTTTTTTAAGCCTTCAAAATCCAAGAAAGGCTTTTAATAAAATTGCTTTTATTTCAGGAATACTAAATTCTACAATGTGCCATAAAGATTACGTTAATTTCAAGTATTTACACGGGAAGATTAAAGGTATCATTATATATCTATCATCATTATGCCCTGCTTCACACAGATAAATAAATATCCTGGAGTTAGTAATACTTTAAAAAAAAATTTAGTTCAGTTATTTTCAATTCATTTAGGGTTTACGTCCTGAGACAAATATTCTCAATGCTGCTCAGGTCGCAAATGCCAAAGCATTATAAATTTACTAGTTTTGAATTTGACATGCGTTACCTTTAAGTTAAAAGAAAAAAAGAAAAAAATGTTGTACAGTTAGGAGTTCTAATACATTATTTAGGAGTTTTAAACTGGCAACGATGTCTATGTTGTCGTTTTACTGCTTCTACGACTTTTTACACACTTTACGGACAATTTTAGTACCTCAGAATATCTGACTGACTATTATTTTTTCCTTTTAGCAGATGCAATGGACCTTGGTGAAGCATTAGTAACTGAAGTCCGCCATGCCACCCCTTCTCAGTGTCAGAGGAATGAATCATATCCTATAGCAAACTTCTCCTCCATGCTTATAACTGGCCTCTATGGCTGGCCAAGAGTCATGCCAGATTTAAGTAAAGAATAAATAGTTCAGCACTCCAGGGCACAGGTACAGAGCAGGACTCTGGCCACATAGTCAGTCATTAGCACCAGGCAAAAACAGTTTCTGAGGAACCCCAAATTTTTGTGAAAGTGGTTGATTAAAACTATTATTTTTAATAGTTGAACCACTGAACTAGCTAGCAAGCATTATAAAAAAATTATTATTTTGTAAATACTAAAGTGTCTAAAAGAGGTATGTTAGTGAAGCAGTAACTTTGCTACCTATAAGTCAGGAGACAGGAGTTCAAATTTCACTGGAGCCAGTATATTAATCTAACAAAGTAAGAAAATCCTTTTATTTACTTTTTACATAAGTGCAATAACCTACAGTCTTATACAAAAATACCATATGTTGGCCCGACCATTTCAGAAAAATCTATAAATAAATATTGGAAATTTTGTGGTCTTTACATTTACGGAGGCAAAGGTATTATAAAACATTCAATCATTTTCATGATCTTATCTTACGTTGTGTTGTTTACATTTGTGATTACTGCCAAAATCACAGAGCTTGAGTTGAGCCCCGAGTGTGCTCAAATCCTAGTGACGCCCCAGCACATAACAATTTAGCCTATAATATTATGCCTGGCAAAGGGGTATAAGGCTGGACAGGAGCTGACTAGAAAGACTTTTCAATGAAATACTTAACTGACCCCAGAGGCGCTCACAAAGTATGGATGCACAAATATAACACTGTGTGGAACAGTATAATCTAAGCACATTTTGTTGTAGTCACTGATAGTTTTTTTTACTTGCTGGCTGGCAGAACAAAGCTAAATAAAGCTCTAACTAAAGTGTTTTACAATGTGTAGAGTACCAAGGGATGATGGAGTTACCTGACTGGGGCTCCCCTGGACTGTGCTGGCTTCAGTAGCACGGTGATGGTGGTGTCTGTCTCGTTCAGCGGGGCGTCTGTCTCATACTCTGGCATCGAGGGTGCTGTCGAGCATGAAAGGCAGATGTCACAGATTTCCCTTCAAAGGAACTAAGAACGGGAAGTTCAAGAAACCATGAAAAACAGCCCCAGACCATTATTCCTCCTCCACCAGCCTTTTAAGTTGGCAGTATGCATTCGGGCAAGTAGCGTTCTCCTGGCATTGGCCAAACACAGACTCATTTGTCAGACTACCATATATTGAAGCATGATTCATCACTCCAGAGAATGCGTTTTCAATAATTAATATATAACGTCAGGGTTAGTACAGATGAGAATATTTTCATTAACTTCGGCTATTTTTGTAAGACATTGTTTTGTTTAGCAGTCAAGAAGATAATTAGTTGACTAATTAGTTTGTGCCCTTCTGCGAAACCTGTGCCCGCTCCCTTTGTACACTGAGGAAAGTTAGATTTGGTAAATTGCGATAAAAATTAGCAAATTTAGGGGTTTTATGGGTTATGTGTGCATAATACATTTTCTCTCAGTAAAGTACAGTGCTACAATAAACAAGAGATAACTGGTTCCACCTAATTCTAGAGGCAGAGGCTGATGAAAGAATGAATCTCAAGCCAAATTAAATCGTGAGTCTCTGAAGACATGGACACCATACTAATGCTATAATTCCACTGGCCTAACCATCTAAACCATGTTGAAATGGAAGTTTGTTTTACATTTTTCTCGGTTGGTTACCCTCTAGTATCGACATTTTATACTTTGTACATTTCCATTAAAGTAATCTAATATCAACAATCAGACCTGTGCCTTCAAGTACTTAATAGACCTTCCATTAATAATGTACACAACCCTAAAATTTTATCAAAATTCAATTATAAGATCAGAATGATTGGAGACCAATTTAGTTTAGTTAATTCTGAGAATAAACAGATTCAGGTGCGCACAACAACAATTTTATTAGAGAAAACGGGCAATGAAACTGTTCAGTGATCTAAACAAATTCATTCGTTTTCCAATACTGCCCATCCAATACAGAGCATCTGAGCCGAACTCGACTGACACAGGGCATTAAGCAGGCTACTCTCAGAACGGGATGGCAGTCCATCAAAGGGCAGGCAGGTGGAGACACAAACACTGTTACATGGCTCAAAATATTATAATCTGAGATGATAACAGTTCTAACAATCAGCAGTTACTTAGGGCCCTGAAATTGTGGCCTATACAAACATCTAGAAGTTTTATCAACTTTTTTTGAGCTGGCTTCCTTCCACCAGAACGCTTTGACTAGGTCATTAAGGAAGCTGTGTCCTTCAAACGATTTAACGCTTGTTACTATTGTCACCAACCGAAGATGAATATCAACCTTGACAAATGGTTTACAGCACATGAAACTGAAGTTGATTGGGTGCTGGCAGTTCTGAATCTACGGACTTCTGAAGCCTGCCTGGGAGGAATTATAGTGAGGTGTTAAAGGGTGCTAGGTGCTGCTGTGGCAGTACTTTCCTCACAGAAACACGAGATCGGAGTGCTTCCGAATGTTACTGAGAAAATTAATAAATATCCTCTTCTATCGATTTTTCAGTACTTGTCAAGATTGCATTCGAGCAATGCCCTTGTTGTCGGTTAAACAGAATTAAAACAGTTATTTTCCCTTGTACTGTTTATCATCGTTTTGGAATTTACTTTTTTCAATGGAATCTGTGGAAATGTAATTCTTATAAAAGCAGACTCTAAAGTTTCGAGAGCAGCTCATTTGTGTTTGTATGTATTATGCAGTGTAAATTTGATACTCGTGCAATTATGCAGTGAAGTTTTGCTCCGGTTGCATTTTATGTGTCAAAACTAAACATGAACACCGTTTTCAATAGTCTTCAATACTCTGGAGTGAGATGTGAATTTCCATCTCTGCATAAAAACAGGTTCATATTTTTACTCAAAAAGCAAACTTAAAAGGAAATCAAATATACTAACCCACAGGTGGAGGGAAAATCTCACCTGCTATCTTGGTGGCAATGCGGGTTGTCACAGGGGGCCCAAATCCTTTGTTTGTGCTGGCTTTAAGCGTAAAAAAGTAGGTGGTGCCAGGATAGAGCCCCACAAAAAGATGGTGGGTCTCATTCCGCAGCTTGAAGACTTTCCCACGTTGAGTTGAAAGATCGGCACTGGGGTCAAGAGAGCTGAGGGCCTTGTAGGTGATCTACACGACAAGAGAAAAAGGAGGTTGAAACAACTTGTTTATCGATTCAGTAGTGATGTTAATCATGATGTCATTCATGCTGTTGGATCTCCATCCTTCTGGTTAAAGGTCCAATTCCCCACGGCATACTGCCCCAGACAACCAACCTGTACTAGCTAGCCATCTCTCCTTCTCTGGTGCACAGTAGGGATATGAGAGAGAAATTAATAAAAATTTATATAACTAACAGCACAGGTGACACATTTTCCAAGTAAATAGCTGGGCCAAAAAAAAAAATCTGAACTCTTTCATATAGCTTTACCATGTTTCTGGACTGAAATCATAATGCAATTATACAATTAGAAATTGTATTACTTCTGAGTGCCTGGCAGAGCAAAATGCTAATTAAAGTAGACATAACTATAAAAAGTTAAATCGATAACCAAGCATAAAGCAGCATTATGTAAATAAAATTATGAATGATGTTTGCCAGCTACACAATTGTAATGTGATTTGATCCACATGAAACTTATTGACTGTTGATAGCATGCTGTTTTGCTAAGAGTAAATGTCATTTAGTTTAACTGCAAGTGGAAAGTGGTAGTTACATTATAATTACACACTGCAAAGTACTTTAGTTGCATTACTGAAATAAGCAGGTAGGTCAGTTTTCATATTCTGGGTTAGCTTTTGTGTAAAAAAAAAAAAAAACCTCTCTCTCTCTCTCCCTCTCTCTCTCTCTCCCTCTCTCTATATATATATATATATATATAAACATTATGTCATGGATCATTTGTTCTCCTTACCTAACTCTAAATGTTTAAAAATAAAATAGACACACACAGATTTAGACGGTATGAACAATGCCCACAACGTTGCACATTGCCACTGAAGGTAGATGCTCATGTAAATTGATTGCCGGAAGGAGGGTAAATCAAAACATTTTAGTGTGATGTCTCACAGTTCCACGCCATTACGGAATTCAAATGAAACAAATTGACAGCTCGGTGGCTGTATGGACCGTCTGCCCCGGAAAAATATTCACGGTAAGTGCCCGATTCTGTGCGCCCCGGACTTCGTGCTGACCACAGGCAACAGTGCAGTCACGGGAAGTCACCGCTTAAAATACAATTTCACCTGAGAGCAACACAAACATGGCAGGAGGAAAGAAATGTCCCCTTCAGGAAAGATAGCTCTTGGGCTGCTGTGAAGACTGCGTGGAGATGGACAGGAAATTCCCGACCACCTGCCAGAGACCATGTCAGACTAAATGTGGGCATAGTGTGTGCAGATTCCGCATACCAAAAAAACTCTAACTTGTTTACTAATCTATACCAACAAATATATTTCACCAGCCAACCCCTGGATTCACCAAGATCCATTTTTTTAAATGTTAAAATGTTAGCCCGTAAGGTTAACACCGATATCTGCTTTGCATTTTAATAATACCAGATAAGGAATGTGTATGTGTAAAGCCCTTTCTGACGCATTTGGGAAAAAAGCTGATCATGAAATAGCAACGGGCTGAGTCTCACCAGTCACCAGGTGCCACAATGTCTGCTGGTTTCCATTCCACTTCATCTCATAACTGTTTAATTTGGTCAAGATTTCCCCTCACCTGCTGTTCCAGGTGTTCTAAAACCTGACAGGCCGAGGCCCCCAAGCCAGATAACCCAGCAAAAGGAAATAAGCAAGCTAAGTTTATAGCATATTTGTGACCGTTGTTAGGCGTCGTTAGTTATACATCCCACTGTCTGACACATTCGATAATCCGATAATCACCACATCAATCAAGTACATTTTGAGACTGCTGGTTTTCTAACTGTTTTCTAACTAGGTCTGTTTAGATTCAAATGTGGACTAGGACCAAATCAAAAATTGCTGATCGCACTTTAAACGGCAAAATAATATACTGGTTTAAAAAAAAAAAAATGCTATTAAATACAATTTGATTAAATGCTGTTCATTATTAATGTTAGTAATCAGTGCAGAAGATGCATGGGAACTGAATAAGCACCAACACCGTCTTCAGCTCCACACAGAGATTTTTAGATTAGTTAATATGAATGTTTAATAAGGGAGCACTCTCTCACCCTATTTCTTCTTGTTGGCACACTTCTTGTTTGTTGGCACACTGAAGATTTTCGTAGGATTTATTAACTAATTTTCCTCTCACGCACTGAATCTCACACACTGCTTCTCACACACTGATTCTTACGCACTGCCTCTCACGCACTGCCTCTCACGCACTGATTCTTACGCACTGCCTAGCCTATTCACCAACGTTAGAGGATAGTGTGGGAATTTCGGCTAAGCTTCCAAGGCCATTTTTATGTTTTTCAAGACTGCCAAAACGATCAAATCCTCACTCACAGCGTTGAGCTCTCAGCATGCTAAAACCAATATAAAACTCCACACCTCCTTGAAACATAAATCAGACGTGCCTTCAGAGCAGAAGGAATCTTTAAAAAAAAATAGACCATAAAAGTTGCTTTATTAGACACCCAAAGCACAATGGGTGAAGCATTCGGCACAGCACCTCTGTTGTGATCAATTGAATGAAGTGTAATGTATTAAAGCCGACACTGGTAATGAAAACGAATGGGAAGGCGTTGTTATTTGGAATAAAAGGTCCCATCAACCTCACTCACAGGTCCGCCATTCACAGTTATGTCTAGCCATTTTTGCAAATCTATGACCAACAGAAAAGAAGGACATTCAAAGACCCGGCTACAATCAATAGCATTTGATTTTCCATTTATGCACGAAGATGAAGAGGAAATAGATATATAAACACAACATGACAACTCAACCCGCTGCGTTGTCTCTGTGAGTGACTGATATGACCTGGGGGGAGGTGTTTCTGAAAGGTTTTAACAACACTCAAGGCAGAGACCTTCAGCCTAAATCAAAACAAACCATCGGCAAGACAATCGTATTTGGGAATCTTGAGATGTGATGCCTGTTGACTCATAACTGTATTTAATTCCACTGACATGAAATGAAATTGAAATTATTAAAATGAAGGGGGGAAAAACAAACAAGGTTTTCTGAAAACAGAGCATTGCCAACGCTCAGCCATCAGGGGAGATCTGGTTTCTGGGACCGGATACCACTCCATCGCAGCCAGGCTAACAGCCACCATTCGAAAGCAGACCAGGATTTAAACGAACAGATACTTTGTGGAAGAAGGTCAGTTTCAATCCATTTCCCTGCTGTTCGAAATCAACAAGAGAAGGATCTAAGGCACCATCAGCCTCTGTGAAAGCCATGTGAGGGACATTTAAAACTGACTGACACGTGCAAAGTGATGGGGAAACTGTGAAAGGAACTCACATCGTCTTTGGGCACATAAAGTCCAATGACTGTGTTCCAATTTAACGTCTCTCATCATCACCTGTCAAGTGAATTCATGGTGAATACAGTTTTTTTTTTTTACAAAACACAGATGCTCCTTATAGGGTGATGTCAGCCAACAAAAGCTGCGCTCTTTAACTTCTGAAGCAAGTCCTTCCTTGCCCTTCTAAATATGAAACACCGTTGGCTTAAAATGTACCACAACAGTAACGGCTGCCATCACTGGCTCCAGGATTGAGAATGAAAAAAAGAGGTCCGCAGTCAAGCATACAAGAGCCTCCACTTAATTTACCACATTATTGACAGGAATGAAAAACAGCAAAGAGGCGCGACACGGACTGGAGCGAGCGCCTGTTCCTCCATCTCCCAGGGCCGCGGCGACTTTTAATCTTCGTTAGGCAGATACCGCGCCCAATACATCAGGAGATTCACAGCGTGTTGCGACACGTCGGGACCTTATTTAGCACGGCGCCTTGGACAGCCATCGGAATTAAAGCCTGCGGATGACGCATGGTGCCCCGCACTTGACCAGTGGAGACTGATGGCTGCCCTTGCGACTGCAGAAACCGACACGATCCATTTCTGCACGCTACCCACCGCTGCTTGTGACCCAGCTCTTACAATAATCTGTGCAATAAGGTTGGTTTGTCGTTTACTCTGTCAGAGAGATCAAATATTTAACCAGGGAAATACAGAAATGTTGCAAGAGGAATTAAATGTTATTTGGTCTATAAATTAATCTGGGACCATCACATGAATTACTCAGTAAGAGTAAACTGGCTCATCCCCTTCGGCGAAAATTAATCAAGACATACACCTTTCTCAACGCGTCATTTTGTACTTTAAATATATAATGTCTATGAAGTGAAATCTAAGGGGCTTCTTTGTTTTC
>JAOVYW010000101.1:137419-163336 GCA_025775045.1 Hiodon tergisus
AACTAGTTAATGAATATGATTAAAAACTTTGTCCAAGTGAAAATCATGGAGTGAAAACTCAGTAGAGAACCCTCTTAAAGATATTCAGGACAGCTAATTACGTTCCAATTACAAGTACCGCCACAAAAAATAGGGAGTTTCCTATAGCACTCACGAACAATTCTTGTTCACTTGACAACCGGTAGAGTTTGCGGAGAAACTGGATTTTTTAATACATTATCGCAGGTCCCTGGTATTTATGTAAAAACATGTAGCATTCAGCTGAGCAGAAGCTTTTAGCATGTGTGCCGTGCAGTTTAACATATGAATTTACATGAAAAAACTATATTTTGAACCCAGTCTTTCCAAAATGATTATTTCTTGTGGTTTTCCAGTTTTAAAGGTCCTTGTGTCACAACGCCTACTTTAACCTGCCAGACCGGCAAATGCTGTGTAGCTGTGAACGCCATTTACCTCATACAGGGTGATAACTCCGTTAGTCTCGTTTGGAGCTTTCCACTGCATGAAGATCTTCTCCTCGTACTGCCCGCTCTGAATGGACTCCATCGGGACAGAGGCCGGCACTGCAGGAGAGACACGCACACACTCAGTCACTCGCCTTCCACAGGGCCAATGATGAACAGGGGACAAAACGCGGGCCAATAGCCCGAGGCAGCCAGAGATGTCAACTAATCACTGACACACAGGGACTGTTTCAGCAAAAAAAGGGTGTTTGGACTTCAGGGTGAAAAGAAATGATAATAAAAAAAATAAAAAAAATAAACTCCGGCAAGCTACAGGCAAGATTGGAAAGATGGAGCCATTAAGACGAAAACCTCCAGGACCTGAGTGATGGGTGTGTGTGCCAGTCCCCTCACGAGCGTCCCATTGGGCGCCACTAAGTGAGCTGATAAAGGCTAATAAGTACGAGTGGGAGAAGTTAGGCATCTTCATTTTCCCAAATGTTCACTCAGAAATATAGCCTTTGGTTCCTTCTGATCACACTGAGGGGGCTGGCTTTAACAGAAGGGGATTTCCTTGGGGCATTCTTGCTGATATTGTAATCATTTACAGAGGTGTAATGAGTTTCATTCTTGGCAGTCAGGGAAGTCATGACAATAGCTCTGTTAAAAGGGCATTTAGTGCAACTCAAAAGGTGTAACTCAAAAGGCACAAGAGGTGTTCTGCACTCCTCTTATTAATGGGTCCGGCTGATGAAAAGCATATGGAATATCAATGAAGATTTATATGACACTGAACAAGGCTGATGGAGATTCCTCCGGTGAATCCTGTTCGTACAATTTTTTTTATTTTTAAACAATGGTGTTTCGTGGAAAATTTAGACGAAAAGGGGATTCCTTTCAGAAGATTAAACTTAACGAGTTCCTTCATAAAATTACATTCAGAATCAACACCATGAGTCCTTTTCGTAGCGGCTCTAGCTAAATATTTGACTAATATCGGCTAACATTAAAAAAAAGGATACATCCCTAGTGGCTAATCGTGAGAACTAATGGATAAGAACATTAATTTAAATCACATTCTGATAAGAGCTTCAACACAATGTCACAGACTTGATTACCTCGTCTCAGTAAGTATATTAAATTACTGAAACAATAAACTACGATTAAATATGTCATTTCATCCTGAGTCTCATCTCTGTTCCTTTGCGGTTGGGCTAAGGGAGATGGGAAATAGACTGTACCAAAGATAAATTGCAATGTAGCTCATTAATCAAAATTAACTTCATGTATAGTGTCTGAATGGCATATTTCGTTAAGTTGCCATTTCCTTTTGTCTTTCCTGTAATAACCCCAGCCTGTGCTCCAGACATTTACAGAGAGACCCACAAATGTCAACCCTAACTAGCTTTTTTTTTGTATAGGATGTTTTTTTAGTTTATAGTTTATTTTTTTAAGTTATTTTCTTACATTTGAAAAACCAGAAAAGGAAACCAATTTTTCGGCACAACATTTACTCGGTGGCTGCAGCCGAGTATGTACCCTACAGAAATGAAAGCCACTTTGTTAGATGGAAAGCAAAGAGGACATTATAATAGCCTTTGTGTTTGTGGTTTGTGACATGCATGCCGCGTCAACAGTGGAAGACGGTCTTAGCATCACTGAATCAAACCTCTCTGGGGAACAATTGACCCTGAAAAAAATTTGATCATTATACCTGTCTGTTCCAGCAAACAACCATCTCAGGGCTATTCGGAACAAAACAAGTGATACACGGTATAAGATAAATACTCTTTTTTTAATGTCTTCCATTAGCTGACAGGATTATCTTTTATCATTTAATATTTATTGCATGGATTTTATTGCTGATATTATCACAACCTGTATTGTCCCTATAATCAGAGAGATAAAAGGAAAGTCTGGAATGGCGTTTCTACAACTGGTTTAGAGCTGAAGTGCTAACTGGACATGAAAAATAACCTCTGGGCAAGTGTCTTCCCTCCTTTATTTGCAGTAATAAGCAGGGCACCTGCTATCCAGGGTCATCTGGGCTCAGTCTCGGTACAGGGGAAAGGGGAACAGAGAAACAGGCTGCGAGGGGTGGGGTGGGGAACCGGGTAAGGATTGCCTGAAGACTAGATGCAACTTCTGGTATGGCCTCAATGCAGAACACACAAGCTTCCCTGACATCTTCCTTCATCAGATGCAGAAAAAGCTAATACACACATGCACAAATTCAAGGAGACTCTACGCTTGTCCATCGAGTTTGGTAATATAGGGAATAGAGTTGTTTTTATTTCCGAAGAATTACTGCCCATTAGGCTTCACTAAGCATGCGAATAATGAATTAAAAGGCAGTCCCAACATTGTAAGAACCAGTAACTTTATTCTAACAAAACATTTTTTATCCAATTTTTAGGTATATTTGATTTGCGAATGCTTCTTTTGTTATAAGAATTTTAAAAAATGTAAAACTGAGAACTTAATCAGGAAGCATGGCATACGGAAAGAAAATTTTTAAATAAAGTAATTCTAGTTGTACAGCAATTAGTGCTGGGGAGAACAGCCGGCACTAATTACAAAATGACAGTTCTGAGATTAAAGACCGTAAACTCAAAAAATGTAATTAACACTTTGTGGTATTGGTATTCTTCTACAAAAGCATTTTAATCATTTTTTTTATCCATTTCATCATGGTAAGGCTGGTGTTGAAGCTGCAACACCATAAAAGAATAAGTGTTTCAATTCAAATTTAACAAAATTCTACATCTTCTCAATCAATTAAATTTTGTAATTTTCACTATATCTGAAAATGATCAGCTTTCCTTAAAATTAGTGCCAACGAATAGGCTTGAGATACCAGTCAGTGACCCTGATTACCACTGACATTCTTTCTGATGCAGGCCCATTACACACTAAGTATGTCTACATTTCTTGAAAACAAAGATTGCGGATTCCCAGACTGAAGTCTAAATTGTGCAAAACGGTGGTGGTATTTAAGCTGGGCTCACCGTCCTCCTCCGTCTGTTTGACAATCTCGTCGCTCTCCGTTCGCCCCTCCGGGTTGGCCAGGACGAGGCGCAGGCGGACTGTGACATAGGGCCGCAGGCCGCGCAGCGTGTAGTGCGAGGAGGTCTGGATCAGCTCCTCCGCAGCAAACTCCTGCTGGTTGAATATGTACTGGTACTGCACCGTCAGGTTATAGCTGTGACAGCGGGTCACTGCGTATCCAAAGGTCTCCCACTGCAGGGTGAGCTGACGCGCGCGGATGTCCACCACGTTCACGTTCTGGGGACCGTGGACCGGATCTGGAAAACACAAACAGCAGAACCCCGGCTGGTGTGAGAAGCCGCGGAGATTAGTCGTTCTCCATCAGCACCAGTTCATACACCATGCTGTTTAATGAAAGCGGTGTTCTGGGACAGTAGTAACCTAACGAAGCAATCTTCTCTCCTGTAATCCAATCTTACTTCAAACATGTTTCCTGTTACATAACATAAATAAATCACATTCGTTAAAAATAAACTTAAATTGGAAGGGCCTTCTAAAGGTACAGTAAATGTCCTCATGTGGAATAAAACGTATGCATACATTTAGTTAAAGTCAAAATAAATCCCAATGGCATTCTGTGAATTCATACAAGTAACTTGTTATAGGAATTTGTACTTGTAATTTCGACCAATTATGAACACGATATCAATAGCAACCCATTATTAAGGCTACCAACATGATTACAGTTACAATTCCTGCGTGCTGTTAAATATGTGTCGGACATAATGCTGACTCAATACAAGTTGAGTAAACTCATTTTACCAATAAGGAAATAAAAAACACAACCTGCTTCTTCTGAAACATAGACTTTTTCTTTTACCAAAAATATAATGAAAGTCTTTGAACACATATACCGGATTTCAGAAAGTAAAAACAGGTCATTTCGGCGCCTTGAGAAGAAAGATATGAAAGCTAAATATTAGATACCGTGTATACTGATTTCCAATCTACTGCTACATACCTGACATTTTAAACAAAATTAAAACGGCCTGAATTGTTGGCTTTTGTATGGAGGACAGGAAAAACCTTATTAAATGTACCTGCCGCAAAAATATGGACTATTTTTATTAGACATAAGCAAGGATAAATTAAGGCCAGGGCTGACATTGGACAGAAACTGAACTATATCTGTATGTATGGCATTGGGTGAACACACAAAGCGCTTCTGTAAATCGGACCATATGGAAAACAAGGATTGTGGTGGCAAGCAAAGCCGATTTAATGAACTCACACAAAATCATGCTGAATGGCAAAAACAAAGTCTTCTGGTTTCATCGGGTCCGATTATCCATAATCTGTGGGTAATCTGGGTTCATTTTGAAAGACCGAGAAGCCCGGGTCTGAGAATATGGCTAATCCGAGTTTGTGAAATCCAACACAATTAACCTGCAGGTCAGCAAAGTGCAGTGACTGACATTGGAAATAATATGCATTTCTTTCTTTTGTTGTGTCCAGCTAGTGCTAAACCCCAAAGGCCACGTTTCTCCTGTTTTCTTCCGTCTGCTCGATATTTATCCCCCTGTAACCCACCGAGACGACCAGCGCTGGGGCAGGAACGGGTGAAGCCTTGGACCGGGGCAGGAAACAAAACGTCTGGCGTACGCGTCATCTGTCTCGGAGCCCAGCGCGTGCGCAGCCGCGGGGAGGTCGGCGTGGCATGGGTGACTCCTCCGCGCTCCGCGTAGGGGGAACGGGGCTGATCGATGAGCGCGGCGCGGGATCATTAATCCCGGACGTTGGGGAGCTCCGTGGAGAAAAGAGCGGGACGGAGATCAATCACCCCGTCCTGACTCCCTCCCTCTACATTCATCACGCCGCCTTCTCCGAGCAGAGAGGAAATTGCCAGCAATAAACATATCAATGGATACCAACAATTGCCAAACGTGTGGCCACTCTAAACAGAGCAATTGTGGGGGAAAAAAGACAAAAATATAAAATGGGATATGTCACTGTCACTGGCTGCTTGTTGGTTATCCTCCCCAGAGAGAAACTGCACTGCAGAACATTTATGGGGGAGTTTTGCCATTTGGTCTGAAGGAACTTGAACGGGGAAAGAGTAAAGATTCTCTCCAAACCAAAGTAATCAGACAATAGATTCCTCACAGGTACGGCCCCCGAGTCTTTGCCATTAAAAAGATAATCCCCTCATTTTTTCCCAAGGCTTTATTCTTAACAAATGCTCCTAAAGCAACAGCATTGTCCTAAACTTTCAACACCGACTTTATTTCCAAAATTGTTAATTCTGTACTGGCAAAAAAAAAAAATTATTAAATGGAACCAGTGGCGCTGTTAGAATTTGCAAGCCAAAAACGAACAGTAAGACCCTTGTGTCATCATCATCATCATCAGAAGCTCCTTAAAACATGACCCACCCTGCGCGCTGGCATGACCAAGTGGATTACCGTGAACGTGAACAGATGTTCAAGCGGTGTTTGTTTCCCACCTTTAATTACAGCGCTGTCACCGTCGTTCGACCACAGAAGCAGAGTCTTACAGTGGCTCAGAAGTGCGGGTGTTAAAAAGTGCGGGACAAAAAGGGTGTAAGAAAGGCGTGACGAAAACTACAAAAGGCCAACTTTGACTAGAAAACAAAAAAAAAACGATGTTAAACTTAAAACAGCATGCTGGAAATACAGAAGGCAGAATTTTAAAACGATTAGACAAAATAATGATTTTAACAGACTAATGAAAGTCAGATGTCACAAAACCTACCAACATTCTTAGAAAAGAAAGAATTTAACAGACAAATTAAAGATCAGATTGTCATTAAGTATTACAGAAAGTTTGTTTTGCATGTTTGACGTACCAAGTTTAACAGCTCCACCGAGGCCTGCAGATTCTGACTCACTTAGCTGTATGAATTTCAAACATCAGATAATAAACTATTCTAACTTACCTCAACCTACAAACAAGTCCCAGCAACTGTTTACTGTTATTAACCATTAAATATTTATTTAGTTTACCTGCATCCTGCTTTTCAGTGTTTTTTCGCTTGATTGATAAATGTTGTTTACAATGTGTACTAGTCTTCTTCACAAGAGTACAAACGATTGGCTGGCCCCACTGCGACTTTTATAATGTAGTGAAATTTAGATTCTGTTCTTTTCCAGCCGTTTTAGCTGGATATTCACCAAGGCAAAAATCATGATAGTTTTGAAAATTTGCGGTAACAGGCGCCATGACACATTAGATGATTAGACGACGTTTAATGTAAACAACGGGGGGTTTTTTCCCCCAAGAGGTCCGATGCCTGCCGCCGAAACTAATTATCAGGAATCAAAAAGGTGATGACTGGGCGTCGAGAGTGGCATCGTGCTTAGCGACCTTATCCAAGTGCCACTGCGCTGGTGTATTTGTCATATGACGACAAGCAGAACCTTCACGATGTGACGGCAACCAGAGACACTGGGGAACGTCGCACAGGACAACGTCACGACAGATCCCCTGTGCCTGCTTTCGCATGAAGACTGCTCCGTTCACGCGCAAGTTTGTTTTTGGCAAGAGGACGACTGACTAATTGAGACTAGCCTCATTAATAATAAGATAACAAGGGCTTATTAAAAGGCACGGAACACGGCGAGGGTCGTGCACAGCCAAACGGCAGGA
The DNA here is from genome assembly GCA_025775045.1 of Hiodon tergisus. Lineage (NCBI taxonomy): Eukaryota > Metazoa > Chordata > Actinopteri > Hiodontiformes > Hiodontidae > Hiodon > Hiodon tergisus. Next base: position 144,517 of record JAOVYW010000101.1, read on the forward strand.
GCTGTTTACGAACGCAAGCCGCGGTTGTCTTATCTGTCAGCGATGGCTTCTGTGTTTTCCCTGTGCCACCAACAAATGACCGGCTGGGCCTGCTTAGGCTTTATATAACATTGTGAAATATAGATTCTACATTTCACTACATTATAGAGCAGATCCTGTTCGACTATGTAGATTCTAATCTATATTTGCAGATCTGCAGGCCGACCAGGACTCCTCTACAGAGTCACACGCAGCTGAAACAAATCACGGGGGTAATAATAAGCTACTTTAAATTATGGCTTTATATTTGTCTTCGCTCTCAGTCTGGAGTAGGCAAAGATTGTAAATTAATTCCGGGAATATTTATGGAGTGTGGACGTCTCTTTAAGGTAGCGGCATTGACATAAATCAGTTTTCCACAATACAGAATAACATCTCCTCCGGCGCAAATGTTTGATTGCATTTTCTATGCGCGCAATAACCGAAGGCGCAATTTCCCACGTCTCCCATGCAATTTGTCACGGTGATTGTAAGGCCACCGGTTGCGCTGCACAGTTTTAACAGAAGTGCCGCCTCCGTGGCGGTGATGGAAATGTTTACGTGCCACTGTCGAGGGATTGCATCGCTCAGGACGTCTTTAAAAAAAAAAAAAAAACATAACTGCCTTCCCTGAAACGACCGGAATCTAAATTACTCGTCATTAAAGAGCACCTGTTTGATTTTCGGCTGTGTTGCATAATTCACAACTTCTTTCCACAGTGCCTTCACCCTGAGGGTATTCCTGAGATGAGGCCTCAAAATATAGTCATGCGATGGACATACAAAAAAGGCAAAGGGTTTTATTAGAAGGAAGCTAAAAGATTGGTAACGCTATGAGTTACCCTACTAGTTGCACGTGCAGCAGCTCACAAACTTTAAACCGAGACATGTAAAGTTTGTGGACAAAAGTTGGCTCCGCTGCTTCAGGCTGGTCTCCGCTGCTTCACACTGCTTCACGCTGCTTCACGCTGGTCTCTCCTGCTTCACGCTGGTCTCCACTGCTTCACGCTGCTTCACACTGGTCTCTCCTGCTTCACGCTGCTTCACGTTGGTCTCCGCTGCTTCACACTGCTTCACGCTGCTTCACGCTGGTCTCTCCTGCTTCACGCTGGTCTCTCCTGCTTCACACTGCTTCACGCTGGTCTCTACTGCTTCACGCTGGTCTCCGCTGCTTCACGCTGGTCTCTCCTGCTTCATGCTGCTTCACGCTGGTCTCCACTGCTTCACACTGCTTCACGCTGGTCTCCGCTGCTTCACACTGGTCTCCGCTGCTTCACGCTGGTCGTTCTGTTGCCGCTGCTTCCTCAAAGGCCGCATCATTGTGGAGGAAGGAAAAATGGACCAACAGCGAGGACAATCAACAGGTCTTGCCATCTGTCGTTCTCCAATGACCAAAGCTAACGTTCCCTATTATTTAACATCACTACCGTAGACAGGGTATAGGAAGAACTACGCATACTAGAATGCACTCATGATAAACCCAACCTGTCTTAAAGTTTCTTAAGGTCACCCATGTATGCAAGGGCTGAATGTATACAGGGAGTTCTGCCGGAATCAAAATTGGTTCGCCTCAGGGGCTCAAATGTATTCACTCCCCTATCCAAGTATAATCTGACAAGGTGAATGTTGTCATGAAGTCAGAACGTGGCATGCAAAAACGCTGTATTTATTCCAAAACCAGAATACTGAAAACGCCTAGAAAGAAACATCTTTTGTTATAGCGAGATAAGACTTAAGTAGTCGTATTTGTTCATAGTAACATTCGACAGTTTTATATGGAAGACGTTCAGGAATGAAACAAAGCCGAAATTATATTAGCGCCTATATAAACATATTTAAAAACAAAGTCTGCCAGCGTCTGTATGGCATTTCTGTAAATATTAAATATTAACGGGCTAAACAGAACCATTATCTTAATTGCCTTCTCCCCCTCTCTATCTTTGTCTTTTCCCCTTTTTTATTACTGAAGTTCGGAGCGGTCAGAGGTCACAGATAAAAGATAGAGAAACATTGTTTAGTTGAAACGCTAGGCTTATTTTCTGTAACTTGTATATAATACAAGTTATGTGCTATTCATACATACACAAATAAGCGCCACAGTCCACCCAATGGCAGCGCAAATAGCATCGACGAGATAAATTAAGAAAACATAATGAATCATTTGTTTACGGCCTTAGAACTCCCTCCCAGACCTTCTGTTGAACGCCCTAGCAACGAAACAGGCTTAAGCCGGTGGGGAGAAGAGGGAAAAAACAAAAGCCTTCAACTGACAAGCCAGAAGAATCACAATGACCTTTCGAAACCCCTCTCATCTGTGGTTTTCAGGCTAATGAGCAATATTCCAGTGGAACTCCTGTTTCATCGGAGCACATGTATCCTGTCTCTGTCCGGCCAAATTACGGGCTGTTTGTTAAGGCAGGTGGAGCAGAAACTGTCCGAGGGTGATGTGAGCCGTCCCGCTGCTTAGCATTCCTAGGCGCCATCAACAGCAGGCCACGGGTCACTCTCTAAAACCCAGGACAGTCACAGAGGCTGGCCACTGAAGCAGAACTGAGAACAAATGCTGTCTTAATTATCAGCTGTGTTCTACTGCCGTGGGGCTCGGAAACCTGGCAGGAAGGGCTAATTTGTAGGCTAAGCCGAATCAATAAATTTATCGACAGGGTTTTCCCGTTCTATCTAAACCCTGAATCTTACTCTGCCCTATTTAGGTGAGTTATGTTTACTTGTCCCCTAGAAAATGAAAGTATTATTCGTATGCCAACATTTGGAAGTGAACTAAGTATTTGAGCAAATATCAGTCTGTTTAATGCATTCATCAGCCGAGCTAAAGAAAAATCACACCGAAGACTGGCTCCGTCATTACGATAGCCGCAGTATTTACGGGACACGGGGATAAAAACCCATTCCACGGGGATCGTTTTCCGAATAGCTTTTATAGCGGGTCTTATGGGGATGAAGACTAAAAACATGTAATCCAGTGTGCATTCAAACTCTGATGTGAGCACTTAAGAAACAACGGCTGAGGTGAAAAAGCAATCGGCGGAGTCTGGAGACTGATAGAACCTGGGCCTGCTCATATTCCCGACCCACTAGGTTGGTATCAAGAGATCCTTCTGGTTATTACACTCCCTTCGCCGGAGTCTCAGTTTGAGAAAGCAATCACCCTTCCCCTCAGAATCAATCAGAGCTGCACTCATTCCAATAATTTAGCCTCGCCGGAGGAAAACAACTTACTCACTACCGGCTGGGTAATGAGTTCTCACAATGAGGCTCATGATATATCAAAAGCCCATGGAAAGATTTCAGGTACCTTCTTAAGTTTTATGGAATGAGCTGTTATATTCATGAACCCGGGGTGGGGGGCGGATGGCGGGGCAGGGGGGCGCAGTGCGTGTGCATTTGTATAGCTTGCGCATGGTTATCATAAGCAATCTGACAGCTACAAGCGATGGATACAAGCAATCTGAGAAGCTCGCAGGGGGATGAGACCTGAAGAGGCTTTGTTGTGTGAAGGAAGAAGAAAGTGAAACAGAATGGAACCCGAGCAGGTGACTAAAGTTGGATCATTGGCTCGTTTGGCTCAGGTCATTTATCGCCAGTCACCTGTAATATTCACTGAGCAACAAATAATAACTCAAAGGCAGCAAACCTGGATATTACAGCTCACGCATTCATTCATTTATTCATTCATTCATTACATTTAAAGAAAAGTCCACATAATTTATATTAAAACGTATGATTTTAAGACAGACTATGTATAATATATAATATCGTTCTAACTTTAAGGGAAATGAAAGCTTAAAGCTTAAAAAGAAAATGAATTCAAACACAGCACATATTTGGCTACTACTGTGCACGACTGATTCAGTCACTTCTTTGTCACTACAAAGCTCCAGTCACTACAAAGCTCCTCACAAATCAATATGAAGGTAAATGTTGACCCACCCGTATCATTTGAAGATCGCTAGAAATCGCTACCTGCTTCAGCAGTGTCCGACAAAATCGTTAGCCCGACATCTCAATAGTGGAGAATGACAAACGGTTTATGGGTAATTACTGGATTCCCGAGCCCTATATCGAGGTGCTTCCACATCACAAACACAACCAGGCCCTGTTTTTCTCCTTCACCCTCAATACACCAACGTCCCCGAAGTCTACAAATCACCCGTAATTTATAGTCAAGTATCAGTACGAAATTGTCCGAAGCCATGTAATTCAACTGAAAATTTTACATTCTGTCAGAATGAAAAACACACGGACGTGAGTTTCGGTAACTCTTTCTTTTCCTTGAATTGTTGGTTGTTTATTATTCATTTATGCGAGCCGTGGGAGCCGGCATTTCTTCCTGTGTGTTGAGTGAGTGACATTTTGCCTTAACGCAGTCGTTACAACGAGCATTCGGCTGGCCCTAAATAAAACAGAGCATTGACTAAAGGGCGTTGACTTGATAGCCCTGTCGTGGAGGGCTTTATGTCACAAGCCTAGTTGTTCATATTCAGAGACTGTCATCTATATACACAGGATACAGCGCAAGCCTGGGCCCAGCGAATTGGGGAGTAATCTGTGAATTATGCCCTCTTCATCATGAGAACAATTTGTGTCTAATGGAAGTCCAATTATTGCCGATACAAAGCCTTTGCAAATAACCAAATTTGAACACGATAATCACTTGAGTCATTCCTCTATCTAATTATCTTTATTCATTATTTTGTATGTGCGTGTGTGCGCACACACACACACACACACACACACATATATACGTACAGTGGCAACTGTATTAGGTACGCCTACCCAGTATCCTTTTGCTATGCAAAAACATATAAATATATAAATAAGAGACATTTGATCCGGAGGGGAGGGAGAGTTTTGAATGTTACAGTTTATCTTACCTATTCTGTTTTTTGGCAGCATTTCCCACAAATCCGACTCAAACCATTTACTAGTCTATTTTTGGTGGCTGACAGAAAACGTCAATAAGAGTCATCGCTGTGGTGTTAAATGGAAGTCACCAAGGTTAGCCTGACCTCAGATCTGTACGTGCTTTAGCCAAGTCTTAGCCAACCCTCATGAGTTGATTAACTTTCCGACGTAGGTCAGGTTGTTGCACACAAACATAATTTTAAGAGCTGCTGGCAGCTTGTAATTTGGCAACCCATCTGAAAATGTGAGCACATTTAAGAATTCCCCCCCATTCGGCCCATATGTTCTTCACTCTTATCTCCAGGGGCGCCAGGCATGCATCATTTCCAGGGGGAAACATTGGCTATGATTACTTTACGGCTGTTGATACTTTACAGTGATGTTACTGCTGCAGTGTGTGAGAGTGATGTCATCTGGGCTTTTCTGCACACCTGGCATACGATCACCACCAACAGCCTCCTTCTGTCCTACTAAGTCCACTCGCCATGGGTCATAATTGGCCATCCATGTTTGTTAACACATTTCTTTCCATGATCTGAAGTGGTATGGCTCCTGGGACTGAAGCTTGTTCTTATTTCTCTCGCTTGGAGCAACTTGTGACATCAGCATTCCCACTGGACAAGACGCCAGTCTGTCACAGGTGCCCAAGCCCAATTAGTCTTAAGAACGACCCAAAGGAGATTTAGCCGCAGCAATTCAGAGGGAACAGACATGGATACATGTCCACTGAACCAGGCCATAACCGCTCTAGTCTGAGTGATTAAGAGGGAGATCTCTAAAAATATTTCCAAGGATCTGCCAGACAAACCCAAGCCTCTCTCGTCTAAAGGGGGAGGACGGACACAATTCCCAGCCCATTCGTCTTGCCACACCATAATATTTTAGCTCTATACACACCATATAGCCAATATTCCATAATACATATAGCTGTGGATGCTGTGCATTGCATTACTTTGCACTTCACCAACAACGCATTTCAAATAAGACTTGTGCGGCACAATCAGACATTGTGTATCTTTACAGATAAAAACCTTTAAATACATTGTATCCACTCATGCAGAACGGAACAAAGTACAACAGCGTGTATGCTTCAATTCGACAGGCTTACATAAATGTAAGATACTTTAAATAAAAGCATACAAGGCTGGCTCCATGCAATGTGCATTTTAGATTGGAATCTACCCACACACTATGTTGGAAATAGGAATGGAATTCTTAGGAATATCACGAACGGGCCCCATCTACAGTTTTACATGACGTTTTCTTAAACTCAATTACAACCCATGTCTTTAATTAAATATCCCTGTCCAGCTAGGCCAGGATCCCTCTCGTCTCTCTGAACATGTTGCTATCTGCAGTTCTCGTCTCTCCTTTTGAGGAGTTTACAGCGCAATGGCAGTGGCTCTACCGTTGGTGGCTAAAGAAATGTCAAATGCCGTGCCTCACTGCTGCCTTCTGACATCGTTCACAGCCATACCGTTTCTGCTAAAGCTGATTTGGCTGCAGCCAGTGGGGAAAGAATAGCTAGCATGGCTAAAATAGCCTGGAAAAAATAAATAAATTATAAAACAGTGAGCATAAAATGAGGGCAGCCCAGAGTCAATTGACCTGGTGAGTAGCAGTTTCGCTGTAGAGCAGTTATGTCTGCAGGGGGCAAAATGATTCAGTACGGACAAAAAACAAAGGCCCAAATTCAACAATTTGAGAATGTGCTCGTAATATAACAGATCCGTTGAGGAAATTGTTGCATTCTCCATAACTGGTGGGCCACACTTGCCAGCTGAAGTTAAAGACCCGCATGGCTTTGACCCGTTCCGGGCCACGCCACGCATGCCCGATCACTCTCAGCCAATCCCACGCAGTCAGAACGCCAGGGGCAGATATCCATTATTCTCCCGATTGCTTGAGCAGATCAGAAGGTATCACCAAGCCAGACTCTTTTGATCCCACAATACAAAAAGAGGCAAATAATGGGCAACCTTTTATCGTCAGCGACATAAATCAACAAAAGCAACAAACGGTAATGCAGAGCCTGGAAAAATAGTTTCCCTTCCAGCTCTTCGTGCCAATAGCAGATTGCGTTGAGCAACTGGAGGCGGGAAAGCAGAGCCTCTACCCTTTGGCCCATGTTAGATGCCAAGGAAAAGAGATGGGGAAGTCAAGATCTCAGGATGCTGTGTTGTGTAAGCATTGTCACAAAGTAACGCAAATAAATGGATATATATATGTATACAGATAGTATAGATGGTGTGTTGTTTGCCTAATGCATGAACATCCATTCTAACATAGACATCAAGCAGAATTTTTACTTGTGTCCGAGCATCACCCACTAAGCATGTGTGTGTGTGTGTGTGTGTGCTACAAACTCATCCTTACCTTTCAAAACCAAAAGACCAAAGACAATGAGAGTCACTTTTTTCTTCTATAATTCGGTTGTTTAAATGTAAATGTTTTAAAATTTAGCATCTATCCAATGGACCACAATGACTTGTTAAAGCAATTATGTGAGTACATTATGCTTTGCATATGACACCCTAACAATACGCTGCAGACACCCGCTGTTTCATTTCACAGCTCAAACCGCTATTAATCGTAATTTTTTTTAAAGTGACAGACTACTCCTCTAAAACATTTATTCAATTAATAAAATATCAGTAATAAAATGTCCTAATGTCATTATTTTTTTATTTAAAATGGCATTAACTGGTTATTTATAATAGATTAGACGTTCACTTTTTCTAGCCTCAATCGATTACATTGAATTGAATCTCTTTCCTTTCCTTTGAAAGGAAATGGGCAAAAAATAAAATAATATGGCATCCTGTTTTTGATGTGCCTGATTTCTCCGGAAATTAGGCCATTAAGCTTTGTAATTTGCAAGGCCTCGTCCTAAATGAGACACACTCCGGTTGCTGGACATTTCAAGCCTCTAATGAATCAGAAATTGGATTCTGATAGTTTCAGGACAAAAAACCGGAGCAAAGCAACTTATTTGAGACCAAAATGGAAAACATTTCCTCTAATAAAGACCCATTATTGGTCCGTGGTTATCTTCACGGTCACATGGAATGAAATGGGCTTTGTGCCCGTGAGATAAAAGATATCCAACGTGTCTCCGTGATCTTTCGTTTTTCTGAACCGCTTACCCGACTTCACTTTGCGAGGGATTGGAAGACCGGGTAAAGACAAAAAAAAAAGTCAACATTTCAAGACCCGGTCAATTTGGACACGGTGATCCGTGTGAATGTGAGCGAGGTCCACAGTCCACAGGGATTTAACCAATGCTATGGTTGGTCCAGTGCTAAAACAGTTGACTCAAGGGATGTATACGGCATGAGAGGTGGGTAAATAACACATATATATATATATATATATATATATATATATATATATATATTTAACAAAAAAATGCACTCTAGGGGGGGCGGTTGGACCTCGTTTCAGCTGAAGTTTTAGCGCGAGTATTTCTGGATTTGTGACCACTTCAGCATGGGATCGAAACAACCAGGCATGTGACCAAACAACCAGGCAAGGTCAAAACATAAAAACACAAAAAAGGAAAAAATGGATTACATTTGATTGGACTAGCAGTTCCATCTGACACTGTCAATGTTAATCAGTTTTTTCCTTTGTCTTATGCATCACATTTCTAATCCAATGACATTCCCAGTAATCCCTGTTATTCTTTAGATTTTGTGTATTTTAAAGCCTAAAGCATCACTAGACAGTATTCTTTACACTGCTGAAGAAATAAACAATATAATCATTTGTATTATATGTGCATTGGTTGGGGTAGGCAAAGTGTTTTGCACAGAGCATGGACCTTTAATCCCCTCTCAATCACTAATATCAATCTAAATTCAATCAGTTGATATTAAACTCTTATTTAGACGTTGGAACATCCATCCATTTGTTAAAATGGGATTAAGAGTTAACGTGATGACGATGAGATGAATCGTACACGGTAATCAGAATATTTTGGTATCAAAACAAATAGAATAGAAAAAGCAATGTTGAAGCGAAGCCGTAGAAAGTCCGGTAGCAGAGTTGTTAAAATTAAGCAAACTTTAAAAAAATGTAAAAACTAAGAATAATTTGTAATACCGGTTTAGCGGTTTCCTGCCAATGCATTTTCTGCTCAACGTTACGACTCCTGCCTCCGCACACGTGAAGAGTGAGGAAGTATGACTAGTCGCCTTCGAGGCCAACCGTCTCTTTTCCACTGTCCAGCAGACCCGGCCCGCTCGAGGGGTTCAGCGGCGATTTGGACGAGGGGCACGTCCCCCCTGGCTTCACTCAAACAGAAATCCAGAGTCAACAGTTTAATCAATCAAGTTTCCTTTCTCATTGGTTTGGTGGTAGTCTCATTTATCATTTTGAAAGAAAAGTACGTTTTTTTTTACAACCCAAAATTGACTATTAATCTCGCTCTTTTTTATTGTAATTGACACATGACGCGGAATATGTCCAGCCTTCTCAAGGACTATTTCAGGAGAGAGATATAGAGACGACACAAATATTCCAAATATTTCTGTTCCACAGGCACTGAAGGTCTAGACTTGTTTTCAACCTGTGCATAAAAGTGTATAAAAGCTTAGCTGGAAATGCTATTCACAAAATTTTGCACAACTTCATCTATATGGATTTACAGACAGTTCTTGCGGTGAGATCTTACAATTATTCATGCTGCAGTAGCCGCCGTAGCTAAGGGCTCTAGTTGAAGAGTTTTAAGATGGTGTCTGCTGATTTTGTCCAGGGTGAAGTCACCACGAAATCACTGGAAGAACTGAACTGAAAGCTCCTGATTTATACATGGACGTAAGCCAGGAGATGCATTAGATTCAGTCTCATGTCCAGCTAATAAGCCAAGAAGGGAAAGTATTTTAAAAAGCAGTAAATCTAAAGGGTGCCTCATATCTGTGACCATAAGAGAATGTTTATCGCTTAATAGCGGGTCTCCATTAGTCTGCATCTGTCTCTGAGGGATGATTCAATTCCAATGTCTGTTGAGACACTAAGATCTGCTGGCATAATGTATGAGTAAGATATGTTATCCTGGTACTTAAAATCACCTCCAGTTAGACGGATGAACTTTGATTTTCATCTAGATGAGATTATTGGAGCAATGGGCCAGAGCGGATTTAAAAATCGAATGGTTTCATAAATTGTAATTGTGCTACGTAATCAAAACAAGTAAGAGGAATAAACACTCTCTAAACACGTGTAGCAGGAAGCCGGATTGCCGGCTCGCTGATAGGTCACTTTCCACAATCACAGAACGAGACTCTTTTGGACAGTAAGGCGTATCACAAACCTATTTCAAAGAGAACCGCGAATGGGGTATTAATAAAATCTCTGAGGTCCTCTTCACCTTCATCATCTAACTCACATGATAGAAGACTAGAAGATGGTCTTGAAAGGTAATACTCTTGTTTTTTAAAATCCTGCCGGTTATTAATTTATTTGACTTTCTAAATTATATTTTTATTTTAGTTTATTTTGTTTAAATAATGTTGTGACATTCAGAAAAAAAGAGAAAAAGAAACCAGGGGAATGAAAGTTAACATTAAACCATGATACATTTTTATAAATGATTTAGTGTCCACTTTGCACTGACTTTAAAATCAACGTTCTGTTCTATCATCAACATATACACCTTTAAATAGCACTTGTGTGGACAAAGATTAAAAGAAAAGAAAAACTGTTCCATAATATTTAAAAAATCCCACTCCATTCTGCTACATGGTCCAAAAATAAATGACTGCACCCAATGCACAGCCCCTCAACTTCAGTGTGACGGGTGACAGGCGCGTGTCAATGTGAGTCCGGCATCAGGGCAGGCCCAGGAGCACTTCAAAGGCCCTGTTGTGACCTGACAGACCATCCGCAGCCTTGGTCACTGCTGACACACCTGCCCGCTCCGATCTGCTCCCGCGCCCGCACTGACAGGGAGCCGCCGTGACCGCTCCGGAAACACGTGTTCCTTCTGCTGCACTTCACGCCGCCGGGCCTGCGTTCTGTTCCACTTCACCTCCACTCCCGCCTCCCGCGCCGCCTGGCCATGTCTGATGTGATGAAAGCAGGCAGCCGTTTCCCCATCGATCCTCACTGCCGAACAACAGACAGTCCCCGACTGCAGCTTTTGGTAATGCCTCGAAGTGAGGCACACGCTGTAACTCCTTCAAGCCCTCTCCACTTGTCTTCATTCGGGTGAGTGCAGGGAGAGAGCCGTAATGCGTCTGTGCCATGTTGTGTTGCCATGATGACCCGACACCAGGCCGCACTGCGTGTCTGTTTGAAGAAGGACAGCTGGACGTCACAGCACATGATTGGCCCTTGATGACATCGGAAGATGGGTACTTTTAAATGTCCATTAGGAACATGGAAGAATAGATTGTCTCATTCAAATCATTTCATGCTGGCAGGAAGATGCCACTGCTTCTACTACTGCTACTTATACGTAATAATGTTACGTGTGTTATATGTCGGCAAAATCCTATTATTGCATTTCTACTCTGCGGTCGTTATAATCTGGCAACCATGACACCTCTGCCTCTTTAACCCATAACTAGCCTCGGAAGTGCGCTTATTTTTGGGAACCACGGTTATGATGATAACCCAACTTTCCCACTCAAATACAAAATATGAGCCAATGGGCGACTGTACCCAATCTGTCGCAAAGACTCCAGACGAGCTGAATGCTCTGCCTCCTAACGTGCGGAGACTCTGAGAACACTCGCACCTGACACCGGATGGGGTCAGTCTCTGGAGCTGCCCTCTACCCTGCAGTCTCATAGCAGGTCGCTGTGTGTCCACGCCATCTGACTGGAAGAACCTGGCAAACGTATACCTTCTCACATGGCTACACACCTAAGCATACCTGGGTGGTTTGGCCAACCAGGAGACTGCATGCAGATAAATCACTGACACCCCCCCCCCCCCCCGCAATACAGTTCAGCGAGAGGCAAGGAATCTGAATTAGCACCCACCTGTCAGGGGTGACTGTTAAGAAAGCCCAAACTTAGGCAGTGTTCCAGAAAGGTAAGACGCCTTGAGGTCTTGACGTCTTGGGGCCTCAGAACGCCCAGAAAATCGACCTGCACCTTGTGCAAAGAGTCGCGGAACAACCTGACATCCAAAATACAGAACCCCAACCTGTCTCCAGACTTGCAGGCAGAGCTCCACCATCACCCCTTGTTCCAAAAGGCAACAGGAAACATTGTCAGAAACAGGAGAGTGCTAGACCCACAAAGGGTGACAGGAGACGCCGTTCCTGCAAGTACAGGGCTGCAAAGGAGAAAAACCAACAGTCACAGTACCTAAAATACAAAGACATTGACTGTCAAACCAGTGGTTAGAACATCTGTTTGCTTACACAACAATGGCAATAAGGAGAGATTTTTCAAACACCCAAACTCAGCCTGTTCTGAGAAGAAAAAGTAGGCAGGGTTGTCAGATTATTTAGACTGGATTTAGACCCCGGGCTTTCTCACTTGATTTGGCATATATGTTCAGAATTCCAGGTTCTTAAAGGGGAAGTACCCTTTATACACATGGAGGGACCATACATCAAATTTGAAAGGGAACTTGACTGGCTGTATATCCATTATGTTCCGTACTGTTTCTATAGACACCATAGAAAGTGCAAAAGTCTCAATTCATACATTCATACTATACTTTTAACAGGAATGCATTATTACAATAAGAGGCAACACATTATGTATGGCACTTTGTTGACAGACTGGTGGACAAACATGTTTTTAAAAAAAGACCAGTCCCAAAGAGTGTTCTTCTGGAGGGGGAAAGTGGAGTAAGTACTGAGTTACTACACTATCGCCTCAGGTTAATAGTTTAATTTGTTGCTGTGGCGCCGATTACAGAACACTTTATCTTTGCTGCTCCAAAGATTTACGAGGCTTGGACCGTATGCTGTGTACACGTAACCCAATGGAACGATTGCAATCATCTGACTTCCAACTATAACGATGGAACCAATAATGGTGTGATTTAATCTTCTACGTTAGACTGGTATCGTGGACAATTTGCAAAACAATACCAAAATGTTTTTTTTGTTTTTTGTTTTTTAATGCCAAAGAATCCCAATGTGTATTGTCAAATGATAGTCAGTCCAGAAACAAGCATATTATACACTAAACATTAGGTTTAATGTTGCCTCTGCGATCGACAGGAAACTCACATCACATGGCCACAGTCTATGCTGTTTGCTTTCTGTGCCTTTGTAGTGTGTGCATAATGAAGACCACCGCCAGTAGGTAGGAAATACACTTTGAGTATTGACTTGGCACAAATGAGAGCAGACATAGATATAGATATAGATCCAGCACACATAACTGCGAGCCTCACACTGTGCATATCCCTGCTGACGGCTGGGTATGATTGCATTAGATCATGAGCGGTTCGGCAGGAAGCCGGTGAACGCTGCCAATAACCGGGGTTTGGTTTGACGCATCCGGCGTCGAACTGAACGCCTGCTCTGGAGTGGCACAGAGCCACAGAACTTACACATCATTTTCACCTCATAAAATTGTCTCCCGGCACAGAGAGACGCACGTCTCCCTACATCTGTGCCAGGCGACGCACTCCAACTGTACCCAACACCCAGCTGTTCCTAACATAAAAAAGGTCGGAGACGGTTGGCTTCATCATCAAATGATTCATCATCAAATATGCTTTCATTTTTGTGTATGTTGGTACCAATGGGGGCCTGGACTTTGGAGAGACCTCCCTGCAAGGTCAGAGCTCGAGGCACATCAGATATCATCGCTGTTTTCCTGCACCAAAATCTTTATTAATAATTTATCATTTTTTTAATTTAATTTTATTTTTTTGCTATGAGGTGGGGGCCCTTGGGGTGTGGGGGCCTCCCCCCGCATAGGGGTCCCAGCCGCCGTTGGTTGGTACCTAAATTTTTCAAATCTCCAACGCTCCTAATAAAACTTTTTTTTTCTTTTGTTCATCTGCACAATATCAGAATTGACACGGTGGTGCATTGAATAAACGTGGTGGTGGGAGGGGAGAAAGAGCCCTTTCTTGGTAAGACGTCAGTGCACTGAGAGTAAGAGGCCCCAGCTCTGTTAGCGAGGTTTCATCAGGCTTAAGATCAGTGGAGGTCCCCGACCGTGCCCTCGCTGACAAACCTGGCTCCTCTGTCGTTTGTCTCACCTGACAAACAGAGGCTTCCTAGGGCTGCTCATCTGCTCCCTTCAATTAGCGTCCCCGTCAGAGACGGCATTTCCTCCACGCACATCAGATCTGATTATCTGTCACTTTATCAAATGAAGTGTCCCTTTCTTTGCATGGCCTGTATCCTTCCTACTGTGGCAATAATTACAAAAGATGATAACTCCCCCTGCATCTTCTCAGCGCCTCGTTTCCAGCAATTTTAGAACATCAATTAACATCCTGTTCGTTTAATACAACCACGCTTTTGGATTTCTTCTGAAAAGTTTATAATAAATAGACATCTTTCTTCTCAAGAAGTCTGTTGTTTTTGACCCTTACCTTGACATTTCAAAGAAGAAAGCATTCTGATGACTGAAATTTTTGTTAAACAGACTTAAAAGAGGATAAACACAGAATTACTGAATACTGAAACGGAATTATAGAGCTGGTTCCCTCGGCAACCTAAAAACCTCAATACGGGATTATACATTTGTTTTCTTGTTGGCCACAGGTAGACAAGGTTTGAATAGATCTATCAGACTCACCTGCACACTTTGTGCGTGTAATGAGAGGTGGCCCTGGGGGGCCAGTCCCTCCCTCCCCAGGTCGGGTCAGCAGGACTTTGATCTCATACTCCACATCAGGATCCAGATGCCAGAGCTTGTAGGTGGGCGCGTCCACGATGTGCGTCTCCGCCCAGTTGCCCGTTGTGGTGCGGTATTCGACCTCCTTCAGGATGATGGGTCCATCCCCGATGATGGAGTTGGCATTGGGTTTGATCCACAGGTAGGTGGCACCCACTGCCAGCAGCTCAGGGGGCGCTATAGGGGTTGGCGGAGCTGGAGAATAAACAAAAGGAGTTAGGCTCTGACACCCTGACTAAAGGAATTGAAGTTACACTGAAGTCTGAGTACCCAGTGCAGTTTAGTTGATTAGTAGTGTCATGTATAGTTGACTACTAATGCTCCATTTAGATGGATACCAATCGTTGTGTTAGATTTCATATAAATCAAAACTTTTCTAGGGTTTTCATCCTTTAATAAGGAATTTATAATATCACATAGAACTTTTACGGTATTTGGCCACTAGAGACCACCAAATAATAGAGTTATATTTAATAAATATTTAAACGAATTCTCGTCAATGAAAGCCGTGCAGTGAAATTCATTTCAGCTTCACAAGAGCCTTCCTAATGTCAAAGCAAAGTTCCGCTGAACCCCAAACAGGGCGAAACGTGTCTGCAGTTACTTTGGTTTGAATTGAAACACTGTGCTTGCAAAAGCGTTAGAGGGAATATTGGCAGCCTGCGATACAACCAAAGTAAAGATGTATAGTAAAGTGAGATTAAAAAGCCAGTGCCTGTGAAGGAAAAATCTGCTGTTTAGGTTTTCGTCACGTCTGCACTGGCGAGCAACAGCTCCTACCCATCCCATCCGTTCAACGAGGCAACTCACTCGCCGTTCATCCGGAAGAACCGCTCTACCCAGAGGCACAAACTCAGCCTTGCTTGTGAAGGTCTCTGGCCACACAGGACAGGAGAGCAGCGTAATCAGTACGCCCCGCAGTGCGCTCAGACCGAAGCGCTGAAACTCGCCAGTGTAGCACGTCAGGGCTGGTTTATTATTTCTGGCAGTCCCTCTCACGGCAACCCATGGTTTATTTATTTATTTATGTCTTTTTTTTTATTTATGTTTTGAACATCTCCTTTTTCTGAGCGGCCATAAGAGAGCAGCAACAACGTTAACTCCGGGCCCTTCTGACGCGTGGCGGGTTAATTAAATCTCTCTCTCGGCAAAATCTGGAGCGATATCATCGGCGATGACGGAGCCTACGGGAGTCGAGGAAAAGGACCACGGGACTGATGAGACAGAAGACAGAGGGCAGAATCTACTAGCCGGTTTTGATGGGAGTATCAAAGCACATTAATATTAATCATCCTTGCTACTAAAAGCCCCCCCTCCTCTCCCCCCGTTTCAATATTCTCTTTTGCTCACGCTAGGAGACAAACCCACAGGGAGCGCAGTTCTCCATGTGAGGTGTAATCCGTTACTGGGGACTCAGTGTGAGACCACATTCACACCGGGGTTGGGTCAGGAAGATGTTGGAGGAGAAAGGCCCACAATCTATATCTGCTCACAAATGGGGCAGGTCAACATTTGAAGCTGGCCAGGGGTAATAGCTATGTCATCCAGCTCCTGTCGCGTTGCACCTGGGGGGTCCAGGAGAGCAATCATTCCGTCGGTCAGACCAGGGATACCAAATGCAGCCCTTGGTTCTTCTCTAAGAGACTGAGATATCTGGGTAATAAGCATGATGAACTGTCTGCAGCTATGCCAAGACTGAGCTCTTTCTGCAGTTTGCTTTTAATTTAGAACTATGAGTTCTGTTCCATTTCACCCACTTAACTTGTCTTTCTGGGGTTTTTTTTCCTCCAAACACATACACTTTAAATGTAATGTAAATTACTCTGGGTGACATACGAACAAATGTGCGGCAACTTATTTCTGTGTTTATTGCACTTTTATATATTACAGATCCGGGGGGGCGGTCCGCTATCCCCTTTAACTGCCAAGCTGCCCTTCCTTTGAGAAAATGGCAGAAGACCTGAATCCCGCCACCGATTCTCTCACCGCTGGAGAGCCCGCGTCTGCCTTCTGCTCCCGGGAGAACGAAGCCGGAACTCTGGATGGACAGACGGGTCCTTATCATGGCCTCCCGTGACACGGGAATTCCAAATTCTGATAGTTTGTAATGCACTCTAGCCTCACGGCGTCTATCTACACAAGCTTCAGATGATATCCGGTAAAAGCAGGCTCATCAATTCCGCCTTTATCACCTGCACTCCATGGGGAGTTTTTAAATCTTTGGATTGCTGTAAAGCTCCAGTAATCACACCCTATCAGATCAATCCCACTGGGCACCGCAGATAAAGGAAAAGGAGAAGGGTATAGCATAAAATGGGAATTTCTGGCTGTGTGACAACAATTACTGAAATCATGGGGGGGGGGGGGTTCCCCTTACACTTGCAAAAAAACTAGAATAAACGCCATTAAACCCAGCTCCTGTTCGCAGCATCAGTGCCATAGAAACCCATTTTTCAGTTCATTGAATTCATTGGAGACAAACAAATACCCCTACAGCTTTAATGTGTACAATTGTAAAGTGGATATCATCCAGGGATTGACCTTTGGTATTTCCGGGGATAAAATTCAGCTCTCAAACTTCAGAAGAAGGGATGATAGCTTTCTGACCTGAGATGATTTGGAAAAGCACAAACTGAGTAGGGCTGGGACCTAATCAAACTTAACTTCAAACAGCTCTGTGTTTAATGCCGTTTTCTTTGTGTGTGTAGAAGAAATATAAGATACTTTTCAAAGAAAACGAAAATGCCATTAAAAACTATTTTAATAAATCGTCAAAGTTCGGCCCCAGCCATGGTGTCACTGAATGACGTGTCTGACACCACATTCAGTTCAGTTTTCTGAACCTATAACTCCCCCCCCCCCCCACTCCATGCATATGCTAAATACTTCGGGTCAGGTCCTAGCTCCTTGTTTGAAAATTCAATTTTCTGTCTCGTGCTATTTTTTACATTTATTATAATATCATTTATCGCCGCGGTTACAGTCTGGGATATTCAGGAATGATTTAAGTAATATATACATTCCTTCAAGCCATTGAATTATTCGTCACTCTGAGAGCTTTCTGGAAGTAATTGTCTAATCAGAAAGCACACAGGACTGGGGGGGGGGGGGCGATTGTCTCCGCACAAAAGAAAACGAGGAGAAAGGGGGAGGAAACGCTCTCACACAAGCAATGCCTTCCGGGGCGCGTGCGTACCGTACAGGTGCAGAAAGGGGGGTCCTCCCGAAAGAGTGAACCCACAACAGCAGTCGAAAAAACAGACGCTGTGTATCTCAGGACATCCATTCCTACAGTAATCCCTCACTCCTTAATACATAATTCTGTCCACTTTATGACACAGTGCATCTGCAGCACACACACACACACACACACACACACACACACACATATATATATATATACACACATATGGTGTAGATCTAAGCTGTTTTGAAGAAATGGTGTTGTGGTCCTTGCAGCTGGAGGGGGAAAGTAATAGGTATAAAAATAAATAAATAAATAAATAAATGAGCTCACAAACAGATAAATAAACTGGCACAAACTGTTTGAAGTGCTAACTCTCCGGCTGCAGCTTATCTCTCCTGAAGTATTACAGGGCTATAATCCATCTCTGTAAGTCAACTCCTCCCAGACCGCTTCCTCCCTCATCTTCTGCACACAGGCTCAAATCCTTTGGTAATGCCGCTTCCCTGTGCTGTCTCCTTGTAGATAACGCAGGCCTCTCCCACTTCACCGCACCCCTTCGGCCCCCTGCTGGGCTCTCCGGTCCCTCACTCCACCGCACCAGGGGTCGGGCTTAGTCAGGCGCGGCGAGGACCCACCGTGACGATTGTGCGCGCGGTGAATCACACTGAATTTATCCTCTGTCCAACCCCCCACCCCACATGGAAACACAGGTAACACCCAGCCATGCTGTGTTCCCACAGTGACCTACAGGGAACTTTCCTCTGTCCAACTCCCTTACGCACATGGACACACAGGTAACACCCAGCCATGCTGTGTTCCCACAGTGACCTACAGGGAACTTTCCTCTGTCCAACTCCCTTACGCA
>JAOVYW010000101.1:163436-174795 GCA_025775045.1 Hiodon tergisus
TTCCCACAGTGACCTACAGGGAACTTTCCTCTGTCCAACTCCCTTACGCACATGGACACACAGGTAACACCCAGCCACGCTGTGTGTGCCACACGCTAATAAACAGACAACATTTCAGCAACTCTACCCCAACTCACATGGACATTCCCTGTGACGTTCCTAACAGCACAGACACACCCAACTCCATCTTCGTTAACAGTTGAATGCGTTCATAATCATAGTGATATTCTAAAGAGTCCATTGACTTAGAATATCATGAATACGAATCATGCTTCAACCATAACGACTGCCTGTAGACACAAAAAACATACAAACAGCAAGGCAGTAATCCTTGTACTGCTCAATTTAATGTTAGTTTCACTGAAATGTCAAAACCGGATCTGAAGCCATACCAAATGTTAAGCACCCCTACTCAATACAGTAAGAATCGTTGGTATTCCGAGACCAGGCCAATAGCACTGACTTACAAACTTCTGTCATGTTCTTGTGTTTTAGTTTTAAAACTAATAAACTGGTATTTAACAGCTAATATGGCTTGTTTTGGAAGTGAATACAAGTGAAAACATACGAGTTAGGATATACCAGACATCCTTAAAGAGCTTTCAGAAGGTTTTTCCCTGGTCATTGTAAATACCAACAATGAATCGTATTTATATAAATATAAATAGAAAAGGAACAGCGTCTTTCCGGTTGAAGGAAAGGTTTTTTGCAATACGTGATAAAAAATTAATATTGCGCTGTTATTGGGGTAGAAGGCTTGGGAATCAGAAGTGCTGATCAAACTGTTTTTTAGTTCACAGCTTGGATATTGTGGATACATCCCAGGACAAGATTTGCTTGTCAATTCCTTGCTATCCACCTCCATCCCTTTCCCAGAAATAATGCTGGCCGTTAGTTCGACATAAAAATGCAAATAAGCCCAGTCGTAATCCACTGAAACGCTACTCTCCTAGCAAGGGGATCAACAAACTCAATTTACCGCACGAAAATCATTTCCTCTATGTTTTGGGAAATTGATTTGAACTTTAATTTCATTTGCCGGTTTCTGAGAAGAAAATGAAGCTCTCCGTGACAGCTCCAGACAGGCCCAGGCAGCGCAGTGACGCTGACGGACTGGGACGGGCCGCTGAGTTTTGGCCCTTCACCTCCCTTCACACGCGGCTCCGTGAAGACAGGCAGGATATCGGCGCAACTCTGAGGGATGGGCCCTCAGATGGGAAGGAGCGAGCTGTCTGGATTGTTACTAATCTCAGTCCTTTGCCAACCCTCGGCCCTGGATATGCCCCGCTACCTGTGAATGAATTAGTCATAACTCCGCTGAATTATTCTCTCTTATTCCTCCGCAGATGAAAGAGACAAGGACCAGCATAACAACGAGGAGCGGCCGGTCCTGGGTGAGACCTGGCAGGGCTGGTCTGGCAGATAGGCGGAGAGAGAGCTAGTCTCCAGCCCTCATTAACACCGCCGCTTTTCTGCTTACACGACGCTCATTCCACACCGGAGAGTATTGCCGCCAGGGAAAGGGGTACCGTATAACAAGTCCTGGGTTCCGTCTCCGCCTAAATAAATTCTGTGTATCAGGAGTTGAACTGGGGGGGTGGGAGCTAAGCTCTCGGTAGAGAAAAACTCAAAATATCCCTAAAATATAAGCACTCTGATCGGCCCCAGGCATCAAAGTTCCAGGTTGCAAATGGTGTGTACACCAGGCGACAGATGAGAAAGCTCGGCAAGCATGACAGTGTAATTCAGGACATTAACGAAATATTTCAGGGGTAACTTCTGCTGCTCTTCGCTTATTGCATTTAATACCCCTGGTGTCACCATACCTGAATTGATACGAAAGGGTTTTCTTTCACACGCGCCCACACACAAAACACGTGTGTACGAAAGAGTGATGGCAACAGAGCCTATCTCTTTATACACGCGGCGATACGGAGAGACGACCCTCATCCAAGTACTTCCTGACTACAGCCCACAGCCGGGTGTTATTAATGGCCCTGGGATCTACCAGTGAGCGGCCCATTTATAAAACTCAGCATTTTAATCTCTTCCAATACTTACAATTCCCTGCTATTCTAGCACCTTAAGAGATCCATATATTTCAGAATGGCACTTTTATGTGAAGATGAGAAGGTAGTGCCTGTGACATAGGCTACCCGCCAATGACGGGTCTCCACCGCTTACTGCTATGTTCAGGAAGGGCCGCGTGTCACTCCAGCACAAAATAACACTGATACCATTGCTCTCAACGTGAGAATGCTCCAATTATTAAAACCAATCTTACAGAACACCCACGAAGTAACCATGAATCTCTTGTGGGCCAAAGAAATTAATGAATCGCCCAATCATTCGCGTTTCATTCCGAAAACTTAAATACCCCCCATTGCATTTCTGTTCGCACAACGGCCTCCCTTTCTATGAAGGTTCTGTGCAGACTCACTCACATGATCCCATGCTGTGTGTAATGTTTATTAACACCTGAGCTTCCTTCCTTCCAGAAGCCTAGTCCTGCCAGCCCAGAGGAGAACCTGGAGGGGCGCGCGGTTGGAAGGCACAGATGCCATGGATTCGTCCATTTCCAAACGTTGCGCAAAAACATCCGCTTCGACGCGTCACCGTCCCGACGCAGATCAGGAAGTCCCCTCACAGATTCTTCACAGGACAACACAGGCCCCGACCATCTGCCGTCCAGAACATCGGCTCTCAGCGCTCAATACAACCAATGAATTTTTAAGTCAAAAACATTTGACCTATTTATTATCCCTGGGCCCAGCATAAATTGACTTACTTTGACCTCTGACAGCTCATGTACCGATGAGAGGAGTGAGCAGAGTTTACATGCAGAATGCATACTTGTGAATCGTGGACGGTCTAGGGTTGCTTTGGCTTAGATTCTGGAACATTTTTTAAATCATTTTCCGGAAACCCCTAATAATGACTTACTGACACCACCACTGTTGACTTATTCTGAGAAATTTTTGTTAATTTTAGTTTTTTAAGAAAACACCAACCAAACAAACATTTGGGAATTCCTTTGACGTCATAGAAACCCACTCCTTTGATAGATCTCAGTAATCTAAGATTCTGAACTAAGCTCTGCAGTCCAGAAGTGCACAGTGAAACCGTACCTTGTTACATACATTAACATCAGCTCACGCACATTTAGGAGTTCATATCAACTTTAGAAATGTTTGTGCTTCACAGGAGTTGCATACAAGCAGGCACTTCCACTTTAGACAGACGGACGAAATAAAACCACACAATTACTGGAAGAATACTAAATCTCAGCCTCAGCTGAGATGTGGACACCGCAATCTACCACATGTCATCTTTCTTTATTACCTCTGAAGCCTCATGAACTCTGAGGCATTTTTTTTTACAGTTCTAAACATTTTTTTTAACCCTCTTTTAAACAGCATAATTTTTTTTCAAGACATTTCGTGCTTCTTATAAAGAGAACAGAACACACACTGCTGACGCTGGCTGAAATAATGACGGGTTTGAGTGTGGATAATAATCCCCATGGAAACCCAGCCAGCCAGGGCCTGATTGATAGTTAATACCTACTATTACCCTACCCTCCCTTACCTTTCACAATCAGTTCCGCGTAGTTGGACACCCCTGATCCTCCGTCAGACCGGATGACACATCTGTACTTGCTGACACTCCTCTGTGCTGTGTCAGCCACGCTGACGGTGGCTGAGAAGCGCCTGTGGTTCACCACCCTGGTCACCATCAGGGCCGTATCCCTCCCGTTCCACTGCTGCGGAGAAAGACGGGCCGCTTAGCCACCCCAGCAGTAAAACCCGCCCCTTCCCCCCTGCGCTCGTATTTTGCCCCGATCCCGGTTCTTCGATTAAAGAAAGGCAGCGTAATGTGCGAACAGCGGCACAACGTCATTTTAACGAGCTTGATGGTGTGTGCACAAAACAACATTAAGTCTTTTCACACCGGACTGATACGCAGTTTCGAAGCACAGTTAGTCACGGTCGTGAAAACATGCCCGGGTTTCGTTAAAAGACATCTTGGCACAGCTGAAAAGGTCACGCATTTTAAGGTAAGACTATTGGAAGCAAAAGCTGTTTTGTTTGTGGCAAAAATGGCATAAAAAGAATCGAAGGCCATATGAACAGATGGTGCTCTTTGTAAAAGAACACTAAATCGCAACAGACAAAAACAGGATTTCTCCTGCGGCTTTACAAAATCACAGCATTTAGTTAACGTAAATTATAAGATTTTATTGTTGCCTTTTTAACTGTTGCAGATGCAAACTAGAACACTTCTCTCAGTGACTTTGCAACTGCAAACCAACTGTTCACATCCCCCGCATTATGGAAGGAAAATCTGACGATTGAAAAGTTTGGGGTGCGCTAGGCAATGTTAGTGCACCCATTAGTGTAACCAGTATAAAAAAACTGGTAACATAAGTATACGCCTTCATATTTTGATTTGCTTTCTTCTTCTGTTTTATTTTATTCCAAAACATTCAATTTGCACTTAAAATTAACTCAATTAACTTACGTCAGAAGGCATTTTCTCCCTAACAAGTGCTCTATATCAAAGCGAGCGCTTTTGGTCCACACCACGATTCATCACGATATCCCCATGCATTTCGGTTCTTCTGAAAATGTTTTAATTGATTTATAATGGAATTGCATAGGAGTGAATTCCATCAGAGCGGAGTTTCCAACCCTACCCAGTGGCCCCAGTCGCCCCAGTAATCTAGGGTAAACCACATCACTTTCCAAGCTGTAAGAAACCGTAACTCGTTCTCCCACAGATCACATGAGAGTTACGTGAACGCACAGGGGCCAGGACTCGTCAAACTCACCTGCAGCCACAGTTTGTCGTGCTGGGACCACTTCCCTCCAGCGATGCACTGGAAGGTGGCATTCTGCCCCACGTTCACCTCCACGTTCTGGAGCCGGAGAAAGTGCGGCGCTTTCCCTGCCAAAGCCGCACACCGACACAAAGACTACTTTTTAATTGAACCCCTTTAATGTAGATCTACAGACCGCCATTTTGTCTTTAAGTACTCAGACGGACAGCAGTTTAAATATTTGAGCTCCGAGAACTTTGTGGCATTTAGCTTAGGATAGGTCTATATCCCCCTATTCACTATTCCTGAACAGGTAAGAGGACCATCATTGATTGTCTCAACGGAGGATTTTTACATTTTATTTTCCTTTGTTT
This sequence comes from Hiodon tergisus, assembly GCA_025775045.1. Lineage (NCBI taxonomy): Eukaryota > Metazoa > Chordata > Actinopteri > Hiodontiformes > Hiodontidae > Hiodon > Hiodon tergisus. The sequence continues at coordinate 168,630 of JAOVYW010000101.1, forward strand.
TGTTAATCGATGTGTATTCATTTCAACTGCGATGTTCGTCGAATTCAGTTCTATGAAGTGCATTGTGGACTCCACTAACTATGGACTCCGAGTTCAAAACACCAGCCCAAAGACAAAGGCCATGCGCTTGCAAATCCTCTGCCCAGCATGGTGCCCTCTCCTCTTCTCTGCCCTTTACACAGGGCCCTGTCTGCGCAGCGACACAAGCAGTGGGATAGGAGCAGACGCTACACAGACAAGCCACACAGAGCCACGGCGGATTACACACGGCATGGGTGGGCCAGCACTCGGACTTCGTCCACCGCGATGAACCCTGGATGACCTTGCACAGACACAGCCTCGAATATCACCTGCCAGAGAGAAAGGGGAGAGAGGGTGGAGAGCTGAAATAAAGCCAGCAGAATCTGAGAAACGCTTTAAATTTTAAAGTATTTAATTCTGGTGTTGTTGGCGCACGTGCTTGGGTAAGCTACCTCCGGCTCACTTATTGATAAAATTGGCCACCAGCGTCTGTCTGTCAGTAGTCTACTTTCCATTCAAATCCCCCAAAGCTGAGGGGATTCCAGACTAACATATCTGGAAGCGCAGCGACTGCATGTGTTTAATTCTGCAGCGATCTGCCAGGAAATACAAAAGGCCTGCGTTTGTGAATCCATCAGAATCCTCCAAAATGCCCGTGACTCACTGCTCCTGAAATGAGTTGATGTGGAGCTTGCAGCCAACGTGGTACTTTGGAAGGGCAGAAGAAGTATTGTGTCATGAGGTGAAACAATGAAGGACTCTCTTTCATCAAGTTCTGCTATTCACACAGTTCCGTAGGTTTTGCCCAGGGGCCCTCTGCATGCCATTAAAATTGTGCTATGTGGCTGAGATACGTGCAGATCAAACAATGCCTACATTAGGTTGGCAGACTGGGCAGGGAGCTGCCTCATCTAGCCAGGCAAGGAGTGGAGAAGGAGGAGATTTCCAGAGATGAAAGGGGGGGCTGACGTGACTGTTCCTCGAGCGACCCCATGCAGAATAACCTCCGCGGGCAAACATTCTAGCGGGTGTCCACATCCAGCGCGCCCCACCTCCGACTCGCCCGTCAAACGGAAAAACACGTGGTCTGCCAAATCAGATCCATCTTCAAAGTGGACATTGAGCACGTTGAGCTGATAACATTTCTCCAATCTGACGTGCAAAACACACTGTGCATTTGATGGCCGGATGAAAAGCCCAACTCAATTTCTCAACCCTGTTTTATGTGTTTGCTCCTCCGTTGGCTCGAGACTTAGTGAATAATGTGTAGCACGCGGCTAAGGCTTTGTGTAACCTCAATTGTCCAATTGCTCCAACCTCTGATGTTTTTCTTGGCAGATAGGCAGCCTAGCAAAATCCCAATTCGGAAGGCAGACCATTGTATGTTTGGAAAGCTTAGACCTGTCTAAGCCGGGAAAGCCAGCATACTGAAGGGTGGCACGACCCTGCCAGATCCTGACATGCAACACAAAGGGTCAGGGAGAGAATCCCAGCAGCATTCGGAGCACTTAAACCCTGCACGGCCCCCAGACGTATAAACTCTGCTCTGCATGCACAGCCACGGGGCAGCAGGGGGCCCTCTGCCTGGGCTCTGCATGTTCCTCTGGCCTTAAGCTTTAAAGACAAAAAATAAATAAACACGGGCCATGATGATGAAAGCCCAGATAGGAAATTTCCAGCCGGCGTACTGTAATCAGCGGTGGAAAACAGGTACGATGCCCAGACATCAACCACCTTTACTGGCAGGACATGGGGACTTCAGCATCGAATGCAGCAGAAACAAATCCTCCGGGCTCACTGGAGTTCCTGGGCTTTGAACGAAATTCAAGCAGGGGCGACAGGCGCCCCTAATCTGTGGGATTTACTTAAGATGCTATTACAGCAAACACCCCCGCCACCCTGTCACCTGTTTAAAAATTAAAGACATCGTGCTTTGCGTTGTGCTCGCGTGAAAGACAAAGTGGACCTTAAAGTGAAAGGCTCCTTGGTACACGGCGTACACAATCAGTCCCTAGTTGATTTGAAGAGAACTGGTACGGACACAATGGGTTTGCACAATGGTGGCACAAAAGACTCAAGTTTAATGTCTCTGATTAAATGTACTGTATTTGATTATTTCGATTTCAGTGATTGGAGGAGAATCATTTATTGTGTGCTCCCTAAATTGTGGTATAAGTAGAGACAGTTGAGCTAACAGGGTCAGTATCCCAGAAAATACTGACCATGCGTCACCATTTCACCGTCTTTACTTCAGATTGTTAAAACAAATATATTTTAATCAGGATCGGAATCAGAATCATCTTTATTGGCCGTGTATGAGTAATTCGTGCAAGGAATTTGTCTCCGGTGATTAATTGCTGCCAAGGTACTGATACAGTAAAAACAATAGCAATAGTGCAATGGTGGAATAAATATAGAATTTGAACGTTGCTTTATATATATATTTATATATGGATCCAAGAAACACTTCTTCAAGCTTTACATTCAAGAACAAGTTCAAAATGACACAGCGTGTTTCAAAAACCTCTTGGATGGGGCTGCTAAATTAATTTAGACCATCATTTGGCGAGATCTGCCACTTATATGTTGTGTTACACTAATGTAATTAATCAAACACACACTGGGTGAATTCCTGCATTCTCGTCATCAGACAGTTGGATGTTATCAGACCCCATTAAACTAACAGAAGATCAATTACCATCAATTCAATCGTAAATATATTAGGCTTGGTTTTTTGTTTTTTTTTACTCTGTCAGAGAAAAATCTGGATTACCTTCTTGCCAAACGGATGGAGTCGACAACTTTCAGTTTGACAAAATCTTTTTTTTTAAATGGCAAAAAAAAATTACGGAACAGACACATCTCTAACAGCAAGGTAAAGCCCATATAGAGCACTGCTGTCTAAGCTTTTAATGTTGTTGCTCAGAAACACATGTGCAGACATTTTAAGTCTAGACTTTAATTCTGCTTATGCCACATCGACAGTCTGAGATGCAGTCCCCTGTAAATGACCATCAAAGGAAAGTGGGCTTGTTTTGGCCATTGGGGCAAAATAGGAGGGTAATTGTTAGTTGTGAAGTACATTTTAAGCAAGTTTTATGTAAAACAGCATGCGGAATGAATATCAGGGGTGGTTATAATTGCCCATATTAATGTTTTGGTTCTCAAAAACGTATCATTCATAAAGTGAACATCTGCCACAAACTGTCTGCAGACAGATGGTAATGGATGCAGGGAGAAGTTTTATCGTAATTACCATTTACAAATAGCAGTATACAAATAGCTGATTTTCCACTGTGCATAATCCAACAAAATCTTTTGTAATTTTATTACATTATTTAATTAAGTGATTTACAATTGTGGCTTCCCGAAAATAATTATTACATATTAAATGTAGTTTATTTTATTTATGAAATTCAATAAAACTAAATATTTAAAAATATTGACTATTTAGGTTATTCTGCAAGTATTTCTTACTATTATCCGTTTGCTAAAACTTGTTCCACCCGATGAACCGCAGAAAAGGGAGCTTTGAAGGAAACGGGCTTTGATGCTCTGGGGCTCATTCACTTTCATGGGAAAAGAGGGAGCATTGAGCGACAGGAAAACAGGAACGGGTGAGTGTGATTGAGATTATTGCCATGGCCGTGGTGTGGTCAAGGCATCAGCAGCAGCTGCTTACCAAACTTTTCCGCGGAGGCTCCTGTTTTTAACCCACTGGCCGGTAAACCAAGAGGGGGAGCTGGCATGTTTGTAAAATCGTGATAACTCTCGCTGGTGTGGGTTTTGCTTTGGACGCTGCAATTGCTGGTGCAATTGCTAAAATACGGCAGACTGGACAGGGAGCTGGAGATGGTTTCTGTCTCTGTTTCTAGGGTGCAGAACACATTCATTTCCGCCTGACAGGGTGTTGCTCCACCACATGCACGTGATACCATCAAGTGAGTCGGCAGCCTTGTGTCATTGTCTCATAACAGCACGGCTGGAATACAAACCGACAAATATAAATCTGAGGTTAAAACCCAGTGAGTTTGTGTGAATTCCTACGGAAACGCGCGGACGTAGCGGGAAAAATGAACGAATGAATCAGCTGACCTGGTAGGAGTTGGGCCAAAAGGTGCTGATGGCCAGCTCAGCCTTGGCCCAGCCCTCGGTGACGGGCGCGGAGGCGTTCCACACCGGGTTGCCCTGTGGGCCCCCATTCACCTTAATGTAGACATTAAGGACTCCGGGGCTGGGGCCGTCTCGGCTGGATAAGGAGTAGTGGAAGTCCACACAGTGTGTGTCGTTCTCCTCGATTGTGGGCAGCAGCAGGTGGGCCTTCTGTCCTGAAGCACGTCCCGAGGCGTTGACCAGCATGAAGGAGCCTGCAGACATGGAAGCAATTCAGCGGAGTGTAAGTAACAATAGCCGAGGGAAACACGGGTAACACCAGCCACTATACAACACTCCTTTTTAATCGAATTTCAAAAAGGCAAGAAAAAGAAAAAAAAAGGGGGAAAAAAAAAAAACACTTCACCCTCACTGGGCAAGTGTTTATTCCCAGCGACGAATCACAAGCGGTTTCTCTCCACACTTCTCCGCTTACTGTTGCTTGTTTTGTCATTTTTAATACGGGTCGTCGTCTGTACAGCTAAAGGTTATCATTTTTTTGGATGCTATGAAATGAGTGAACTCCTAACAGGCTCTCAAATGGTTGACGACATACAAGAATAGAAATCAGATGCTGAGATTAATTATTACATTAGCAGGCCATGACATTTTCTAATAAGAATAATTGAAGTTGATCCCATTAACTTTTAAAATTTCATAACAATGTAAGAATGACCCTAATGGGATGAATGCCTAAATCTATCATTTTTTGAAAGTGTTTTTAAACATTTAAAAACACTTAAACACTTAAATCGCTTTCCTTTTCTGTGTAAACCCAGGGAAAACAGACAGCACTCTGATGAACTAATAAAGAACGGCTGGGTGAGTTTGAATTCTCCACTGACTACAGGCTAGAAGTCTGTGCTTCGGATCATAGCTTCCATTAAAACCCTTATTTTTCAGTCACATCTTGAGAACGGCTTAGTAGCGCTGCGCTAACTTCAGAAACCCCTCTTTCCCTCATGTCGCCCCCTCTGCTGACAGACAAGTGCCAAAATCATTTGTTATACATCAACGGGGAAATACAGAACTCTCACGCAGTTTACTTATTTGTTTTCTGTGGAATGATGTTTTGTGATTTTAAATTCAGGATTGCTCCACCGACTTTCTCAGTATCGGATCAGCCACGTATGAGGCTGAAGTGGTTTGACGCCCCTATGCCGCTGGTCGTACACTACGTCTTAATAGCTAGGTCTAATGATGGAATAGACCAAACAAATGTATTATCCGGGTTCGCTTATCTGTTCTTCCACACTAGTACATTTGTGTGAGCAAACACACCGTAATGACTCATTAGCATACGCATGTTTAGCCTCATTTTCCCCATTGGTTTTAACGTGTCGCTATTTTGAGTGATGCGTCATTTAGCGAACTTCTTTTGAAAATTAATTAGTAGTGGAAGTTCACTGCAAAAAGTAAAGCACGAAAAAAAATATCCAAATTGATTGGGAATTTTTAGCCCTTTACTTATTACATAGGGAGATAACAGCAATCTATCCTTTCACCCTTTGGGTTACAAGCCACATGATAATGTTGTGAAATGGAAATAGTTCACTCACACATGAAAGAGAAAACATAGCTGTAACTGACCATAAAATTGATTTTACTACGGGCCACTTACCCATTTCCTTATGGGTAGCTCAGAGAACACAAAGCAGATGAGCATTACTCTTTAATGTTTTTTTTTTTTTAATACACCAGATTGTCTGTGATAATTAGCAACTCACACAGGCAGATGAAGTAATAGAGAAATATTAACTCTAGCCATCATGTATTGTTTACACACAAGAACTGCCATCCTAAGTAAACTTATTTAATATTTTGTCCCACACTAAACTACTTGATTTAGAGAAGTCTACATACAAATTCTTATTATTATAATAATACTACTACTACTACTACAACTACTACTACTGATAATAATAATAATAATAATAATAATAATAATGGTAATAATAGTTATCAATTGTAGCTTTTGACCAGAAACTTGGTA
>JAOVYW010000101.1:188579-199859 GCA_025775045.1 Hiodon tergisus
GGGGTTCTTTAGCCACCCTGGAAAAGTCCATGTCTCAGAAGGCTTTCCTCCACCTTAGGGGTTCTTTAGCCACCCTGTAAAAGTCCATGTCTCAGAAGGCTTTCCTCCACCTTAGGGGTTCTTTAGCCACCCTGGAAAAGTCAAAGGGCAAGGCGTCTACAGTAAAACCCAAGCAAACTTTGCCAAAATTGCGTACCCTTGGGACATGGGGACGTGCAACTGGTGATACATCATGACGGCAACCTGTGTGCAGAATTGGCAGTAGGTTTTGCCTGTGGGGCCTGCAGACTCTCAGTGCAGAATTGGCAGTAGGTTTTGCCTGTGGGGCCTGCAGACTCTCAGTGCAGAATTGAAGTGTGGTCCTGAGCTTCTGATGGGTACCCAGTACGAGAGTGCCACAAAGCATACAGGGGAGCTTGAAAACATATCAACGGGAGAGAGCAGTAATTTAAATGATGTCAGCAGCTGACAGCAGGACAGAGATTCCCCACAAGCTACACAGCGATTGTCAGCTTCTGTTTGTTCAGTTTTTTAAGGATGTGGCTCAATCACAGATTTACAGTTCAAGGTCAAGGGAAGTTTGGTTGTTTTTTTAATACGTGGAAATATTCTGTTTATAAATAACATTGATAGGATAATTTCTCGTATATTTTACTTTAAATGTGTGGCTAGTAAATTACCGTATTAGCAACAGAGAACCATGAAGATTGATCACAGCATTAAAAACCATTACCTTTATTCAGTTTATCAATGGAATGTCTCTGTTTCTTTTTACTGCAGACAACCAAAAAAAAAATGTCCCTGAAAGTCCAGACCAGCAACATCACGAACAAGAACGACCCAAAGTCCATCAACTCACGCGTCTTCATTGGCAACCTCAACACGGCGGTTGTGAAGAAGTCCGATGTGGAGACAATTTTCTCCAAATACGGGCGGGTGCTGGGCTGTTCCGTTCACAAAGGCTACGCCTTCGTCCAGTACGCCAGCGAGAGGCATGCCCGGGGTGCTGTGATCGGGGAGAACGGGCGTGTCCTGGCAGGACAAACGCTAGGTATGTTTACCTAACTTCCTCTCCTCGGTTCTTGGTTAAGTTTTCAAGGGTTTTTCCCCCTTGAAAACTTTTATTTGCAGCGGTTGTAAATAGGTGTAAATAGGTACCGTCTATCTTAGAAATAACGTCTGTGGATTTTTTTGTAAAGACACATTTTTCTGATGGCAGACAAGACGTGTTTGACACTTGTACTTTGCACAATAAGCATCGATGTAAACTGTCAGTCTTCCTGCAGTGTTTGCTTCCTGGAGAGCTTGGAGCCTTCGTGGCCTGACATGCAGAGGATCTCGGCAGAGATGTGCTTGCTCTGTCCATTATCACTTTGGAGAATGCTTACTACAGCGTTCGTCTACCCGAGACTCTGATGTTGATGTCTGACGGTTATGTCAGACACAGAGGAATTCAGAGTGTCTTCTGAGTTATTTGGAAAGAGGATATTATCTGAAAAGGATAACTTCTAAATATGACAACCTGTACAGAGGTGGTCTGACAGTCTTTTGGAGACAAGAGCACAGATCTTAAATCCGTTTATTATTTTAATATAATTTATTATATTAATATCAGTCTGAATAAAACAGGAAGCATCTCATTAATTGACAGTATAATATTGGCAATTTGACAGAGACAAGACTTTAATTGTATTTTCTGCTTCGGTTTTTTTAAGGCGTATGATGAAAATGACCGTTTAGTACCACACAAAATCCCAGCGTTAGCGTGTTTCATTGTAACGGCGTATTACCTTCGTTTCAGTAATTGCAGCGCTATGCAGCTGTTATTTACAGACCCCGCGTGATTTGCAGTGGGGATGTTCAGTTATTTCAGTTTGTCCCATGAGAAATCTGGGCTGGTGTGAAATCTCATATTTGTGATTGATGGTGCCTTCATATTCAGCTCAGTAACAGCCCCCCTAAATAAGAGGCTGGTAAATAAGGGATGGCACGATGTGCTGGGTTTGAGGATGTTCTTGGGTTCATCCTTGCCTGTCATCCTGCAGAAATCCAAAACGGGCCAGATGTGTAACCTGCAGGTGCCCACAGCTCACAGAGGGAATAGCATTGCCTGTTCATTCGTGCCCACCACCCTTTTCTGCCCCTCCCCACTGCACAGATTTCTTTCACGGTGAAGTTAACAGGCTTTGGCAATCTACCAAGCCGAGCACACGCGTGACAGCCTCCGATTAATCCCGTTGGCTCCTCTGCCCAGAGACCTGAATCAGAAGATCTGCCCAAAACTGCCGTCGCTGTAATTGTTGATGGCTTGGGAAACTGGAGCGAGGGGCAGGATCAGGGCAAGGTTTTGCCATGCCAAGTGAGAGCAGAAACTTCTGTGATGAAAGATCTCCCTCTGGTGGAGATTTTGTTGTAATTCATGCCTCTGTGCTGCACAGACTGTGCAAGGAAAATCATTTCTATAAAAAACACACAAGAAGACATGTCTAGACTATATATCAGATAATGCACATTTTTAAGACCTCTGTAGATTGGTAAATCTATAAGTAATGTAACTTACGTAACACCATGTAACAACTGTATGTAATAAAGTTAGAACTGACAGAGTGATAATCAAGTCGTCAAGTGCTCTTTTAAGAGTTATTATCACAACAGCTGAGGATAACTTCCTCTAATGAAATTTCCAAATTAAATATTTACCAACGATTATGTTTATTACATGAAAGTGCTTATTGAAAAAAATAATCGCACGTGATTTTTGCAGATTAATAAGAGAATACTGATGTGATAATGTGTGAGCCGTAGGATAGTTGGATCACACTTGAAGGAAAACTGCTGGGAGCTGGGTTCCTGGCAGAACTCACAGTTCCCATGGTTGCCGTAAATGATGAAGTGTTGCGAACGACGCTACCTCAAATAGTTTTCTTCTCTCTGTATATGACTCCCAAATGTTTTGCACCTGTCCAGATTTAGTCATCAATTCAGCCTGCGTTCACCAGTTGAACACGCACGGCGTACCTCAGGCGAAGGAAAAGTAGACGCAAATGGTCGGGCCCCCAGTTACATATGTATCTGTGTCACGTGTTGAGTTGCGGTGTCTGCGATTAACCAGCACCGTGATGGCAGTGGAGGCCACACCACCCAGGAAAATCGACACAAATCTGCTTTGTCCACGTGAATATATCACCGCAAAATATAGTATTCGCTTGAATCCACTCTTTGAGCAGGCCAACTGCAGCTCTCAGCACAGAAATAAATATGAGAGCCCCTCGCCTCTCTCTTGCAGAGACGTTTGATTTACATTATGCCAAATGTACTTCACGCTTAAGTCTCCCTGGAGCGCAGCCCTCGTGAAATTTGCTGTTATTTTCTCACAAATAAAGATTCCTGGAGGCGGGCCAATGTGGCGATTGAGGTTGTGCATTGGTTCATTTGAGATTTGAACCTGCGTAATTGGATCCCTACCCCCAAGCTGTGGCCTGGTTACGTGTTGTCAGAAATAACCTTCTTTCTTAAAAATGAAAAAAACAAAAAAAAACTACAGCATTACATCAAGATCACCTCCCACAGCAGACCAGGATGAAAGAAAGAGTTGACAGGACTGGTTCTTTCTTGATTCCTTTGATAGCCCGTACACCTGCTGACCAGCGATATTGGATACCATATAATCTGACAATCACAAGGGCCATGACTGGGGCTGCACTGGCTTTTTGACATTTATAAATAAAATATAGTATGACTTACAGCAACTTATGTCAGTCTTAATGTTTATAATGTTTGGATGTATTGATGATTGTTTAGAGAATGTTTATAATGTTAGAATGCATTGGGCTTATTGTTTAGAGAATGTTTGTAATGTTACGATGCATCAGGCTTAATGTTAAGAGGATGTTTATAATGTTACGTTGCATGGCTTTGATTGTTTAGATAATGTTTGAAATGTTACGAAGCACTGGTTGATTGTTTAGATTCTTTGAGCGTTTGTGAGTTCAGATGAATGTTTACTCTATAACAAGAGCTTGCTAGACGTGTATAATCTGACCCACACTGTAATGTCATATATAGACAAACCAGCATGGTCTTCAGAATATTAAGAGCAGAAACCCCAAGACAGAAAATCTGACAGTATCTCCCACTAACACTATTGATGATGTAACAAATTATATTGCTCCGGTAGAGATGCAAGGGTGTCTTTGATGATTTGGTAGCAAACTGTCCTTTTATCAACCCCACACTCTGCCCCGTTTGTCTTTTTACATTTCTTTTTTTATGACTTTAGGTCACGGTTTTCATTTTGACCTTTGCGTGCTATTGCAGTTCACTTGATCTGTTCTAAAAATGTATTTCAAACTGAGTGCAAATTCTCGCCTTTTCTTTCCAGACATCAACATGGCAGGGGAACCAAAGCCCAATAGGCCTAAGGGTTTGAAAAGATCTGCTACTGCTCTTTACAGGTACTCCAGATAGGTGCAGTTTCCCCTCATTGGCCGATGCCTTCAGAGTAATTCTTTGTTTTAACTGGCTTTGTATTTTTGTGCCTTTTCTTTCAGTGGCTATGACTTTGATTATGATTACTACAGAGAGGACTTTTACGACAGGTATGTGAAATATGACACGTCCGAGATGTGAATGATGCGGACGGGCTAGCACAGTGTGCGCACGGTTCCCAGTCTAACAGGACGTCAGAAATCTCAGTTTGTCCACGTTCACGACAGCGCGCACTTTATTTATTTATTTTATCGAATGTATATCTGTGTTGCTGATCGACTTCATTCCATGGCAATAACCGTGTTGTGTGTCTTTTTCATCCCTGGTCTTTTCGTTGACGCCAACACACGTCGCCAACTAAAAAACTGTCAACACAGCTGTCAGGGAAAGATTCAGTTTCACAAGAGCTTGTTTGCATGATCCAGAAAGCAAATTCTGGCCGTGTCCATCCTCTCTTGGCCGGGGCTTGCTGCAGTGGCTGTGGAGAGCCTGTTGTTTCACGCTGCTGGATGCCTGTGTTCGCAGATGTTTCAACATAATATCCATATGAATAACACATGTAAAGCATTTGACGACGTTTATTTATAATCTCCTGTGATGTCTGCACCCTGACTTACGGCTCTCCGAAGACGCCTTTGATTTGTATCAATTTATTACGGAGATGGTACCCAATAATTTAAGCCCCTTTCGCTTTCAAGTGATCTCAAAGGCTTTCTTGCAAAGGGATGAGGCGAGAGCAGCTGCAGACCTGCTCTTTTCTGGGCAGCAGACATCACCAGAAAGACGTGCCATACAGCTGTGGGCTTAGCAGCATTTGTCTCTGGTTTCTGTTCAGTGGTGTCCTGAGTCCTTAAGAACTTGGAGAATCATCAGTGGATTCTCTCCGTGTTTGTATACAACTAGTAATGTGTCTTATAGTAGTTCTGGGCCAGTAAACACGTAACTATTCACTATTGTTTTAATGTGTTTTGCACTTCCATTTGTGGGTGGATTTTGAAATTTGAACGGGGGGAACTTTTGATTCTATCGACCTTTCCTCTTGTCTCCCTCAGGCTGTTTGAGTATGGAGGCAGGGTGTCGCCAGTCCCCCGGGTTGTTCCAGTAAAGCGCCCCCGTCTGGCCGTGCCGCTAGTGCGGCAGGTTAAGTCCTTGCCCGTGAAGCTTTTAGCACGTTCAGCTGTCTTCCCCCACAGCTCCATCAAGCAGAAATGTGAGCGCCTCGGGTTTGATCTTCTTCTCCTTTCTCTCTAAGGGATCTAGTGCGCTCTAGCGCTCCCCAGTTTCGATTCTCCGATTGTGCGAATGCATCTCTGCTCGTCGCTATGACTCCCGCCACCTGGGGGCTGGGAGGGTGAGGAAGTGCCCCTAGGCTCCTCCAATCGCCTTTGAGCCGCCCGTCTCTTTTTCCACACTGCAGGCTACGCGGCCCGCACGAGGGGTTCAGCGCCGATTGGAGGAAAGGCACGTCCCTCTCGATGGCACTGCCAGCCCGCAGGCACCCAGGAAGCCGGTAGGAGACGCTGGTTGGCGATGCGCTGAGAGAAGCCCTGCCAGGTTTCTCCCACCTCAGCCTGGCGCGTGTGTCGCGCGTTGCCGTGCTCTTATGGTCAAAATCAGCAGCATGTGTAGCATTAGAGCCGGCCAACTCATAGGGCTCAGTCTGCGCTCAGACAAGTGCCTTTAATGACGAGCCACGAGGCAGAACGAGGCTTCGATCGTTGGATTCAGTGTTAATCAATCGAAACCATGCACTTTGATTATAATACCTATTTTTCCTGTCGGCTTCCTCTATAATAAATGTACTTGATTAATCAGCTGTGATCAAGGCTGAAGCCAATCCTAGTACCCTTTAAATTGGTTTGCAATGGCAGAAAAGATGCATTTGAAAATAAATATTTTTTTGTCTCGTTTCCTGGGGATTCAGCAGTGAAATCCACTGAACTGCAGGCCATCAAATCCGAGCTGACTCAGATAAAAACCAACATAGACGCACTTTTAGGGCGCCTGGAACAGATCACGGAAGACAAGCACAGTGTCACAGGTAAGGGGCTAATCCTCAGAGATTTACACAGGCACACTGCCCTCTCCCTGAAAACAGGTCTCTGAAACATGCCTCTGATCCCACTATTTCAAATTTACTTTTTTAGGCCTAAAAATACGAAGCAGTGACTTCTGAACAAGAATTCAAATGAACGATAACGACCCACTTCCGAGCTATCCCAGTGATCATTCTCAAGTAACTAGTCAACAAATGCGCGAGCGTTGGTGATTAAGAAAATGGTAACTGCTGGACTGGTTCCTGAAATTGGGACGAGGACTTTGCAGATGTCACCCTCTCCTGCGGTCCAAGTGCTGTATGACGTGATAATCCAGCAGGTGGCAGAATCACATAGCCAAACTCAGCATGCTGCCTAAAGAGACGTCAATCTCGTTTGAACAACTTATTCTCCTCGTAAATTTTCAGTTCGATTTTTTCTTTCAATCATTTGTTTCATGTCAACAGATTCTAATATATTATCTGCATATTATTTTATTGTTAGGGTAGAAAAAAATCGAAAACGCAACTCAGTAAATATTGTTCCTGTCACCTGAGATTGCATTCCCAAGAAATTTTACTAACCAATCGCAAAATATAGCTTTGGATTCCAATCACAATTTCTAATAGAAACCTGACCTTTAAAGCAAACATTGTTAAAGCTGCTAAGACAGAAGGAGATTACTTCAGCTGGTGCAGTCTAACCCAAGTGCTCTGACATTGTGTGTGGTTTTATGCACTACTGATAAACCCTGTAAAGTTTCCATTGGATGAATTCAGTGGCAATTACCTCTGAGTAAAAGTGTTGAGAAACAGTTTAAATTTCTCAAATGACACAAACATCAGCTGTCTAGGGTAGATTGTTTCTGGTAGTATTAAATCCTGTTTTGCAACGAAATATACAACATTTCAAAACTATATTAATTTATATTTATTTAATATGTTATATAATATTATTTTAATATCAATCAATCAATCAATTGAATACCTCCCATAAAGTTAACATGTAAAGTTTGGAAGGCACTTTTATTTCCCTGGAATAAACATGTTTTTGGACCATGCCTCTGGGCAGGCCTGTGTAACTGGGGAAGTAATTTAGGTTTAGATCACGGTTGTAATTTGTGATTGTGTAACACAGAACCAACCTTAGCTGAGAGAAGTTTCTATTTCCGAATCCAAACTCTGAATTGCAGCCAGCGTGTCTGCACAGACTACGCCTGACCCGATTCAGTCTGTCTGCACAGACTACGCCTGACCCGACCAGTGTGTCTGCACAGACTACGCCTGACCCGACCAGTGTGTCTGCACAGACTACGCCTGACCCTCTGTTCTCAGACACCCACGGGCGACGTCTGTGAAACTGTGCCTCCCTGTGTCTCCACAGGGCTCCAGAGGGCCGGGGAACACAAGGGTGAGCTCTCCCTGGACGACTCGGGGTCGGAGGCGGAAGACCCGGCGGAGGATCCCAGCAACAGCGAGGGGGAAGACGGTGACGATGGCACGCAGGATGAGTGTGATGACGAGGTGGGGGCGGGGTGGCGGAGTGGCGGAGTGGCGGGATGGCGGGGTGGCGGGATGGCGGGGTGGCGGGGTGGCGGGATGGCGGAGTAGCGGGGTGGCGGGATGGCGGGGGTGGCGGAGTGGCGGGGGTGGCGGAGTGGCGGGGACTGAGGTTAGAAAAACAGGCGTATCTGTTTTGGTTTTGGAAAAGCGCTGGCCACACACAGACACAGCTTCCAAACTCCCACTCTCCTGTGAGCAGTTTTGTTTAACTACATTAACTACATTAAACCCGTTTTCAGTTTTTCCCCCTTATGCATACTTTTTTCCGTTCTTAGGAAAGCAATCACCTGCCAGAAATGGACTCCATCCTGCAGTAAGAGGCAAGTTTAAAAAAAACTAAATTCCACTTAAAATGTCAATACTTGCTGTTAGTTAATTATGCCTTGATTCATTTATGATGTATTCACTGTCTTAGGCAATGATTTGCATTGAAAAACACTATTCACAATATCAGAGAAGGTGACGCCATTAAATCAAACAGCAACATATGTTTAGAAAATGCAATAATGCCTTAAAATATTTTACTTAAAGCCGGTATCCAAAACCTTTTTTAGAATCAAAATATTAGAATCAACTATATTACAGTTTTACCTTGATTCTCTCTATAATATGCTAATAGTGTGCTGCTAGCACCAAACAGACCCCCACGTGATATTAATATACTGAACAGCTTAGTATGGACAATATATGAGAAAGGACCGTGATAGTGAGTCAGTTTTAGCGGACTCAGAGCAGTTAAATGCCTGCAGATTTACCCCTCGTTTCTCCTTCATAGTCCTGCTCAGGTTTTGTTTCCTCACCTGCTGCAGTGGCGCGACGCCGTGTGGGAAACGGTCGCCGTGCAGCGTGGGTCACATGGAAAGAGTTAAAATAGAGGAAATGATTGTGATTGTTTTTTCTAATCCGCTTTCATGGTGGAAAAAGCTCCACTCCTCCAGTGTTTGCACCCTCTCTCGGCTGCTGGGGCATCGCGGGGATTTAGAAAGACAAACAAAACCCTGATGTGGGGAATCTGAGACCAAATTCCCTGGTGTTTGTGGAGCGCTGCTGAGTTTGCCTGCATCAGAAGTTGCGTTTGTTCTGCCCTTTTCCCCTCTGCCAACACCAGTGCAGCCCCCCGAGACTAAAGCCACATCAACGCAGAACTAGACACCAATTTCCTTCATTCGTCACGCTGCCTTCATACTGAGACCCCTGCTTATGTATATAACCTCCGGTTAATGTTCCACAAGACTATTTTGATTGGACAAGCAGTTTCTAAAAACCATATACAATGAGGAGACGCCACAGCCCTGAAGCCAGCCATGAGCTATGCTCCATCAGAACCTGAGGACTGTGAAATTTTAATCAGGTAGATGGTATGTAGTGATATAGTAATACATACTCACGTGTAGAAATTCTGCTCCATCGTTAAATGATCGGCCTAATCCCTATCGTCTTAGATGTTACGTTGTTTTATTGCTGTTGTTCTTCAGCTCGAATACTTGAGATGCCCGTCAAGATAAAAAAAACATCTCAAGAAGAATCTCACATTCCAGCACCATACCTAAGTGATTACCCACAATGCAGTCCAATAAACCGGACCTTTGTTTTTTAACAACAAAAAAATTAAATAATTCTACAATTATATTCCATAACTGATTCAACATGATTCTGGACTGGACAATTGTTATTATAGTTGCTAGAGATATCTGTCTTCAATATGTCTCTGGTTTTATAAATTCTCAACATCTCTAATAATTTATTATAGTATATTTTGGTATATGCATCATTATATATTTTGATTTATTTTTGGCCGTAGTTGAATTTTTTCTCCTTTGTTGTCTTAGATTTGAAGGGGAAAATATTTCGTGATAGCTGTTAAGTTTTAAAAGCAACTGAGGAAAATAAAACCACATGTAAAGATTGACAACGGTCCAGTCTGGATCTCTCTTACTCCTACCCTTTCCCTTCGCTGCACATCTTAATGCTGCCCTTCCCTTTCTTATATAGTCCGCGGGGAGCTGAAACAGACTGTCGACTGGAAACTGTTTTAGTACCACAGGCATCACAGGAAGACAGCGGAACCAGGGGTGCCGTCCACCTTCGACATCAGCTATCAACGTGACATACGGCTCGACTGTTGGGAGGGGGGGGGGGGAGGAGTCAGCCCTGGGAACAGGATATGATGTCAATGTCACAGTTCCAACGTACCACTGACTCCACAACACGAATAATAATGTTCACTCTGGAATAACCGATCCGCAAAATAACACACACACACAAAAAAAAACAAAAAACGTTTTTTTAAAGAAACCTCCGGGCATCTAAAACCATACTTCAAAAAGAACATTTTAAACTTTGTAAAGTCCAATACAAAGCAAGGACATCCATTTTATATGCCACTGAATCCTCCCCTGCTTTTTCTCTTCTTTCCGTGTCTTCTGTGTTTTTCAATGTGTTTCCGTTGTTTTATTTATATAAAACTTACGATACTGAATAGATACAAATGTTATTTTTAATGACTTGTGTACGCCTCTGCTTGCACATTGAGGTCTACAAGAGAACGTATCAGATGTAAATAAACGAAAAAAAGTCTGTGAGCGGGAACTGTGACGGACACGCGTCACTCTGTGTTGTTGGTCCTCTGTTATTCGTCAGTTTCGACACGTTCTTTGTTCACCACCCTCAACACCGCGGAAGTTTCCCCCGCACGTGTACTCATACGTACACGTAGTTATATACGTCTGCGTATCGCGTTCTCCACATATCACAACGCTTCTCCTTGGTCATGGATTGTACGGATCAGTTTTCTTTGGTACTGATAACATATTAGTAAACACCTTAACCCTAGTAAACACCTTTTTTCTACCTTACTGGCCCCTTAAACTCCACTATGTACAGCGTTTGAATTATGTACAGATGTGTCCACTATGTACAGATGTGTGAAGTGTAATGCACGTCGGGTACCAATATGTATGACCATATACTGAGCCCCCCCTCACGTGTAAAAGCCTGACCTTAACATATTGTACTAGTATTTTCAAAGGCTTGTCAGAAGCGTTGAATTCACACGGTCACTATTGATACATGCATTATTTCACTGACACATAAATGCCTCTCTCTCTCACCAGAGAGATGGAGAATTCCAAGAATGTGTATATGTTCAAAAGTTTGTTATTGATAACACAATGAAACCTCAGCACTGATCGATG
>JAOVYW010000101.1:239497-251972 GCA_025775045.1 Hiodon tergisus
GGCAGTAGGTGGAACAGGCTGTTGTAGAGTATCCCATGGCCTGAAGATTTTAGGGTTTTCTGGAGAAAAGGGGGTGGGGGTGTCAATTAATTTTCACACACCTGCGAACGGCTCTCAGTCACAGAGACATGGTTACCGCGGAAGTAATCCCTTCAACCACGCGATCAATAGAAAACCGTGGGTGGGATTTCCACACACAAGATTGACAGTACAATTGATGATTAATACATTTATATAAAAATTTGATACTGTTTAAAAAATAATACAAAACGTGAATTTGCTTGGATGCATGCCAGCTGCTTTCTTAATATAAACCTAACCTAACGATTTCCTATATGCATAATAGTTTACAATGACTTGTGTCATTCCCCTGCAACAATAAAAAGTGCAATCTTGAGCGCCCCTCTGTTTTGCCCTCAGACAAAAAATCTGACATAATAAACGCTATTCTTCCGAATTCGTGTTTCTTTCTACTTCGTGTGCATTATCAAGGTCTGGACCCAAACACTGGCTCACTACGACATTTAGCTTAGCCAAACAGAAATATGCAGAATGATGAGAATAAACAGATAACTTACTTTGGTGTGTAAAAACAATTAAAAAACATTAAATGCGGATATACGTGGCCTATGTTGAGTAAATTTTTGTAACACATACCGGTATATATATAATTCTTAAAACATACATTAATACTAATTTTCATGATGTTTGGAAAATTAATTGAGTCTCTTGTATAAAAAATAACTGTCTATTTAACTGTAGCTATTATTAATGAAGCGAAATTTTGTGCTTTAAAAAAGGGGATCAACCTCCATTTTACCTCTAGCAATATTACGTCACAACCAATCAGTAACTAAGTTAGTACATAGCCAACGAAAAACGTGCACACGGAATATCTGTAACCAATCATATGCTAGGAGTGATTTAAAGGTATGTGAAAGAGGGAGATTTGAATTTAAACAGGAAAGGCTTAAGGACCAATGCGAGTTCTTTGCAGATATTGGCTTAAAATTTTAATTTTAAAACTGGGCCCATCTGCACACAACGAACTGAATTAGTAACTTCGGGCTTTTGTCGTCGAAAAAGGCGATATTGTAAGTATATCGATCTTGTATAACTGATATTAGCTAGTGAGTCGAAAAAAGGGAGCAAGCATAGCCGTTAGACATGAATAAAAAGACAATTTCCGTAATATTGATCTATTGCGTAGTTATTTAGCTGATAAAATAACTTTGGATTGGATGATGGTTAGAAATCAACAAGAAGTCAACATGTAATCTAGGGAGCATACTTAATGAGAAATACACATTCATTCTCCGTTTGCTAGTTTTCTTGTCAAATGTTTAGTTCTGAGATTTGGGCTAGCTGTCTGACACAAAACATATTTGTGCGATACAGTGAACTATTAATGTTGATTATTTCTAGATAAAGCTGAGGGCAACCCACGGCCTGTTTATAAAATATTAAATACTCCACAACGAGACATATCTAAGTTATCGGCACTGCAAACAGGCCCAGCGAGCCCATTTGAATTCCAAATATTTGAAGTTATACTGGATTTTAATTACACAAAACGTGCAATTGGCATTTTTAAATATTATTTTACGACGAAAATTAACCTAATCGATTCGGCGGTCGAGCTGGTACCAAGCGGACATATTAAGCCACTTCTGTTTAAACGATTGGTTTCCGAAAGTTGGCTCATGTCCTGTCATTGTAGTTTTCATTTTGAGTATAAAGTCACCGCCTTGTTTCCTACCGTTTCTTCAGCGATCATGGATACTGCGAGAATTAAGACGACAAAAGACCTGAAAAAACAAAGACCCGAAACTGTGACGGTATGTTTGGTTTTCAACGTTGGCTAATTGTTTTGAATGATGTTGCGGTAACGTGGGTTGTACCGACTAGTGGCATGGTACTGGATTAAATAATGGCTCTGCTATTTCATATTTAACTTTTTTCCCCTCATTAGCCTAACGGTGATGGGCCCAAGCGAGTCCCCATGGTGCAAGGCTGTCACAAGCCAGCGTCGACGCCATCCCAACGAGTCCTGGGCGAAATAAATGGACCGCAGCGCATACAACGGCCGCCGAGCCAACAGAAGCCGGTATCCCATGTTGGAGCCACCAAGGCTACGCTGCCTTGTGACCAGAATATCCAGCCCCCTCAGTCTCAACCTCAGAACCTGTCAAAGAGTAACCAAGTCGTTATTCCAGAATCTACCAAGACTGCAGATGCTTTTAAGCAGCAAAACGCATGTGGTAAGCATCAACCTTTGGCCGAACTTTTAATATTCCTACTACATATTAAAGTGCCTGTTGTTAATGGGGTCGGTACTTTATGACTATGGAGACTCAAAACCTTGGGCATCTGCACAATGCCTCCTGGTCCTGACAGAGATGTTGCTTAGAGATGTTGCTTAGAGATGTAAAAAAAAAAAGGGTCTAGTCCCTTTTAGCAATGGTCATGGAAAATGCCTCGGTTTTCTGCTGTTTAATTTGTGGGGAAAACAAACTGAAGTGCTGCTACCATAATAAAATAAATGTGAACATCTTATTTTTTTATTTTTTTAGCTAAACCAGGGAATACTGCATCAACAAATCCTTCTAAGTAAGTAGTCAAAATTTTGATAAAATTACTTGTGCTCTTGACTACTTGGTTTATAATGGTTATACAACTCTTAAATTGACGAGTAATTTATATATGACACTTATGTCAATTGCCCAGCAAACGATGGAGCTTGGAGAATTTTGACATTGGCCGTCCCTTGGGGAAGGGAAAATTTGGGAACGTGTACCTGGCGAGGGAGCGTCAGAGCATGTTCATCCTGGCTCTGAAGGTTCTCTTTAAAAAGCAGCTGGAGAAGGCTGGCGTGGAGCACCAGCTGAGGAGGGAGGTGGAAATCCAGTCTCACCTGAGGTACCTAGTGTGTCTGGGGTCGCACTCTCCTTTGGTGATAGCACAGCTCTTTTATACTATGACACTCACCGTTGTCAATGCACAGATTTACAATGGTTTTTTTTTTTTTCCTTTGTCGATTCCTCGTGCGAAACGGTAAAATCAAGTAGCGACGGTTCACCTTGGAAGTTTTAAAACCAGCTTTTGAGTTACGATTTCTCATCTTCCCCCTCAGGCATCCCAATATCCTGCGACTCTACGGTTATTTCCACGACTCGTCTCGCGTGTACCTCATCCTGGAGTTTGCCCCTAAAGGGGAGTTGTACAGTGAGCTGCAGCGCTGCGGACACTTCGACGAGCAAAGGAGCGCCACCGTAAGACCCTGATTGTGTGTTGGTGTGACAGACCTTCAGGTCGTTTTCCCTTTTCAGCTGTTGGTGTGCGCAAATGCATAATAACGACGGGTATTGAACTGAGCAACCTCGAAAGTGATATTTACCGTTGTCTGTTCTTTCTGTTACATTTGGCTGTTTCATTGGCAGATCTGTAGTTGTAGCTGCAGATGTGATTAACTTGGGTTGCATACTCTGATTAACATTTATTTAAATGAGTTCTGTAAATGTAACTAACTGTCCTGTTATGCCGCTGTAATAGCTTGGGTGTTTTTATTACCTTTTTTGTAGTACATCACAGAGCTGGCAGATGCCCTTCACTACTGTCATTCTAAAAAAGTGATACACAGGGACATTAAACCAGAAAACCTGCTCCTGGGTGCCAATGGGGAACTAAAAATTGCAGACTTTGGTTGGTCTGTACACACGCCGTCTTCCAGGTACTGCACACAGTGACACAATGTTGATGTGCAACACCGTTTAATGTTGGCTGTCACCCATGTCACTGCCTGCCTCCCTTTTCCCTGTTGGTACTTATAAGAAATTACTCAAAATGCAGACCTGCCAACCTGTACATTTTGTGTGTCTGCTTCATATTTTAACCTCAATTTCTGTGGGTAGGTTATGACTTAAAATGTGCAAGAAATCAACTTGATTGTATTTGGAATAATCGTAACTTTTTTTTTTTTTTTTTTACAAATTCAAAAAATAAATTAAAGGTATAGCAAGGATACCAGGTTTTACAGGGACCCCCATACTGCTGATGTCAAACGCCAATTACATTTTAAGACTTATGGCGCGCTCTCTAGGGTTCAGCATTGTTTTAGGTAATCATACAAGCTTTTAAAACTAAACCAGTCGGATTTCTTCTCTAAAATGTAACGCAATGGTGGCGTACATCTTAATTTGGTGCTGCTGGTGTCTTTGAATTGTTCAGACGATCGACCCTGTGTGGGACACTGGATTACCTGCCTCCAGAAATGATTGAAGGGAGAACTCATGATGAGAAGGTTGATCTATGGAGTTTGGGCGTGCTCTGCTACGAATTCCTGGTTGGGAAGCCACCCTTTGAGACAAAGAGCCACGAGGAGACCTATCGCAAGATATCAAGGGTAACGATCTACTGTAACGCTGGACACTTAGACTTGTGTGTGTGTGTGTGCTGTTAAGAGTTCATGGCTGGAATATATATATATATATATATTACTTGGTTAATACAATAGGCTTATTTTAATATTGTTCAGTGGGCACTGATCAGTTGAACCAGTTGACTCACAGGACGTGTATCTGGGTTGATGTTAAACTTGAGCTTATAATTGATAGTCTTCAACCAATCTTCATGCGTCGGAAACGGTCTTTATGCTGCCATTTTGTTGCCGTTGGCCGTCTCCTTTGTCCCGTCGTTGATTTTGGGCGCTCCACTCGTCAATGCCAAGCTGTCGCGCCAGTCCCGTGTTCATGCTGGTGCCCCCGGCCTTTGTTGGTTCTGATTTTTATGTTTGACCTCGCCTTCCCGTTCAGGTGGAGTTCAGTTACCCTGGTCACTTCAGCTCCGGTAGCCGAGACTTGATCAACAAGCTGCTGAAACACAACCCCTTGCACAGGCTGCCGGTCCAGGGGGTTCTGGCCCACCCTTGGGTGGTGGAAAACTCCTCGAAGAAGCCAACCATCCTGTCCCCATCTGCTGCCAGCGAATGAGACTTCTGGTTTTACCCACTGTCTGTGGCCGGCTGGAACTTTGGCTGTCTGCGCTGCAGGGCATGAACTAGAGGCCGTGACCTGGCCGTTGCGTTTCGTTTAGTTTTCATAAAGGAGTAAAGTGTCCTATAAAGGGAAATCGGCAGAGAGGGATAGGAAACTTGAGCTAAAGTTAATGTCTGTCTTTTTTTTTCTTTCTCTTTGCAAACACTTGAGATTCTTTGTCTAGACATGCGGTTGGTCAGCACCACTCTGTAAATATTAAATAATTATGAATTTTTATTCCTTTGACTATTAAAATAAAGTTTCTGTTAAATATTTAACTGCTTTCTCGTTAAGACGTTCCGTTACAGTTTTTAGATTGGTGTAGGCTATGTGTGCCGTTGACAGCTAAATGTGTATAGACTTGCTAAGTCCTATACATTCACATACAGGGTTACAATTTTTTTTCTGCTGACCCTTCATCGTAGTCCTATGGTACATTTCCCCCAAATGTGTAATTGCCGTTTCAGCTGTACCTCGAACATGTTGGGAGCCATTTTGAGATGAGAATGTGCGCCTTATCCTTTTCCCCTGCTTATCAATCTCGTCGGGACTTTGAACCAGCTCCTTTTTGATCAGACTTGCTGATCAAGGTTTGTTTGTACAGGGGTTGGAATGTGGTCACCTCTTCAAAAAACACTTTCAGCCTCGCCTGTTAATTGTGTACAACGGAGCACACGGACAAAGCTTGGCAGTAGAAGGGCCCGTAGTGAAGAGCTCAGTGACTTTTAACGCGGCAAGTCTCAGGATGCCGCATTTCCAATAAGTCGGTCAATTTTCCCCCCCCTGCTAGAGCTGCCCCGGTCAATTAAATGCTGTTAAGTGGAAACGTCTTGCAGCAACAAAAGCTTAGCCATTAAGTTGGTCCTGAATAATCGGAAAGACTTTTAAAAATCTCCACCTTCTAATTGATTTTGATTAAACCGCAATACACATTGTAACAGCTATGAAATGGATAATCTGAGACCGCGTGTGTGCCAATGAGGTAAACATTTTAATTTGCGTTTATAACTTTAACAGTATTACTTTTGCGAATCCACTCGTGAAAAATTACGAGTATAGTTGGGAGATTACATACTGTTGTGTACTACTCCCAGAGCCAAGTATGCAAATAAATTAATTGCAGTAGCTGTCGGTGACCATCTTTTCCGCCAGAGTTTAGTTATTCAATACAAAAATCCCAGATGGTATCCTCAACCAATTTGCCTTGATCGCCAATGACTTTGGTCGAGAAGATGCTGCCACGCGGTGGCGGTATTGCAACACTTTCCACTGGAGTATTAAACGGGGAAAGTGTTTTTAATGCCCACGCAGTTGGTGGCAGGAAGACACGTCGTCCGAATCTTAACCCAGCAACGGAAGACAGTAAAATACTAAGTTTCCTGGCTGAAGTAGAATTTGGGTTAAAAAAATGAACTTAGTAGAAAATGTTTAATCAGACTATGAGCAATTATGACACGCACTCGGTGGCCAGGTGATTCGCTACATCCGTCTAGTACCAGGTCGAACCTCCAGAATGGCTTGGATTCAGAAACGAGGTGTCAGAAAACGTTCCACGGGGATGCTCCAGGGGGTCCATGCTAATGCACCAGCGGTTCATTCACGCTGCCGAAGGCCCGCTCCATATCATGCCAACGTTGCTCCGTTGGGTCAGAGGACTGCGTAGGCCACTACAGTGAGCTCAACTCGCTGTCAGGTTCCTGGAACCGTTCTGAGGCAGTACGTCCTTTGTGACACGGCCTGTTATCCTGCTGGAAGTATCCATGTGACGGAGTGTAAACCGTAGCTATGAAGGAATGCACCCGGTCAGCAACAATGTTCAGATACGCTGCTCACTTGATAGCTGTGCATTCCGAGACGTTCTGCCGTTATTTCAAGTCTTGTTGGGGGGTAAAAAACCAAACCGTGGAGACAGTAGTGCGTGAATGCCCAGGGTGGCAGACCTTTCTGAGATCCTGGCATCGACAAGCACACCACACTCGCTGAGCTCCCCCCCCATTTGCCCAGTCTAATCTTTAATTCAACAGTACCCAAATGGCTTAATGCCTGGCTGTATGCTTCGTCGAAAGCCAGGGCCATGTGACCCACTGTCTGTAAGAGTGATCCATCTTCGTGAATGGGGGTGGTTGCAAATGCTGTTGGTCTGGTACAGTGATACCTCAACATAAGTTGTCTAACTTCAAACAGCCGTGTTTTCATGTAGAATTTTTAAATATCATGTGGTTATCTCCTGCGTTGACTTGACTTCTACTGCTAAATATTAAGAGGAGAGTTCACTAAATAGCTATTGATATTCAGATACTCAGAATAATAAATAAAAAAATAATATTATTATTGCTGTTGGATTGAAAGAAATATATTTAAAAACGTGTTGCTAAGTATTGTATTTAATTACACGCGTCACATGCGTCTGCTAATAACGTCAGCGAAACCCCGCAGTACATTTTGTTCGGTTACCGTATGACTGGAGTCCTCAGATAAAATATAATATTTAATTGCAGATGTTAGAACAGAATACAGAGCAAAGGGGGCCAACTAACAGGTACTTCTTACTCGCCGATAGCACATATCTGGCGATTACCATCTGTCCAGAACGTTCACTACCACATGTTTCTTCTGTTGCATTTATTTATTTTTAAAGCATAGATTTTGCATAGATTGAAACATTTTAAGCTATATTTTTTGATATATCTGTATTAACATAGGGTGCGGATAACTGAACATATCCGGTATACACACTTATTCTAAATGTTTTTAATAAAAATCTATATTTAGAAATGTAAGTCGAATTTGAGTTTTTTTTAAACAAACAACAACAACAAAAAACCTTCTCACATTAGCTATTTGCGCGGTTTACCTGTGACGTTGTCATTTGTAATTTCAGTATATACTGCATTACTTGACATCTAATTAAGGGAATGTGATTACTTTCGAACAAAAAATAAATGAATACTGCCTTAAACGATGAAACGTTTGATTATATCTGAATCGATTTATTTTCTCAAAATTTTAAACACTAAAAACTATCGGCAACCATTACATTCCCCCAATAAAATTACGCCACCACTACAAACAATGATGCAAGCAGTTTCTTGGCAATTTTTTTTCGATGACGGGCCTCATAGTATGTGATATGTGTTTTTCGCAAAATACACGACCGGTTGTATCAATACACATGAGTATTTTCCCCAAAAAGGCTCATTTTAAAGCAGACCACGTGTTCACATCTAATAAAATGTTCAGAGCACCGTCAAAAATGAAATTTAATATATCTACAATTTGAGCCTCCTTGATAATACGCAAAAATAATTTTGCAAATATATTGAGTCTAGTTCATGAAAAGCTACCTCTATTGTTCCAAATTCAATGGTAAGTAATTAAGTTTATCCATGCCGTGGTTATTTGGTGCACTAATAAAATATGGCAAGAGGGCATAAAACAATAATAATCCCTGGAAGCCTTTTTCCCGTACAAGCAGAGCTATCCATTCACGCATTCGAGATTTAACAGCTGATAAAATCTAAATCGGAGCCCGCGAAGAGAATGTTTTATGTGGTCCATGAATGAGAGACCGGTGAGCGCAACTGTGGCTTTCGGGTTCTTGGCTGGAGCGCCGCTTGCAATTACACGGACACAGATAAAGGGAATCTTAATACAAGGTTTATTCTTGGTGGTTAATTACAGATGTGGGGGGAAAAAATCATTATTTACTAAATAGCTCTTTCCGAGTTATATCGACAATGAAGACCACAGAGACAATTCTTGTTCCCAAATTATTTTACTTCCCTGAATTTAGATAAGTTATTTGTGTTATTTTCTCGGCAGTGAGCCGAGAAAATTACATGACGATCCCAGCATAACTGTGTTTTTAAAACAAGTCTGAATATCTGCAATAAATCTCTGAAAATACTCCTCGGCATCAAGATCAGATTTTATTCTATTTTCTGAAGTAAAATACATGTTAGGTTTTCGTATTTAGCACACAAAACCAAACACAGTTAATACAGTATTATTTCACGTATTTCTTTATTTTTCAATATATTCATTTTACGATATGATAACGAGTTTTTGTGATATACATTCCATCTTTTTGAAACCACAATAACACTACACATACGGTTTATAACATTTCCACAGGACCTGTTGGATTGCACAGAATGAAAAATGTCCTCAGTGTTTTTTTCTTTTTATCAACTTCAGAATTTTGGGTCCAAACAATTGAATTACAGAACATTAAATATTCAAGTTTGTCTCGTCGAAGGGGAAAGTTGAAATGTATGCAAAAAAAACAACAACCAAAAAGGACAATGTAAATGGGGTTTTGTATTCATAAACAGCTGTGCATGAGGGCATGATGTAATTTGTCACAACGTTCCTCCGGGCTATATGAAGTGTCATCGCAGGGGCATTTTTCGGCCCTGAAATACTTTATCCAACGAAAGGCGAAAAGTGACGAAAAAAAACCGTATCACGCCCAGTACTAACAGTTCGCCGGTAATCGAGTTGTGTGGTTTATTGATTGATTACTTTAGTCATGCGTTCGTTTATTCAATAATTAATTTATCTTCATTCGAACACAAAAGGCGTCTTAAGTTATAAAAATGCGTTTAGTATTCCCACTAAGGCGTTCATTTCAAAGAGATTTTCCGTCTGAGATCTCTACCGCTTTAATAAGGTTCCAACGTTAAGGGTCCCTCCTCTGGTATGATTTTTTTCTCTTATTAATCCATTTAAAAACCAGATTAAATGCATAGTTAAAGTTCACACATTTTTGTCATTTTTATTTAAAATATTGCGTAGCTATTGTGAAGTGCCTTCTCCAGTCATCCATTTTGTACAGTACCACAAACGCTAGTTTGTTTTTTTAAATTTAAGATTTCAGTTAGGTTTGTTATTTTCCTCGTAACCTTCCTGTAGTGTTGGACGACAAAGCTTTTACTTTAGAAAAAAAGTATACCTTATAAATATGTCTCACATTATCATTATTACTATTTTAATCATTATTTACAGGTAGTGTAGCCATCTAAAATATTTGGCCTGCTTATAAATATATCTTTGTCTTGTTTCAACATCATACTTACTGGTCAGATTTTATTGCCTTTATGTTGGTTTGGGAAGTAAAAAAAATAATACAGAAATAAATAAATATAGCAAATAAGTAAATAAATAAACCCTGACACAACTATTGCCTCTGTTCAGACATAAAGGCCAGAACTTGAAAAAAGGTTATTTTGTACGTCAAAGTCCATCTAATTTTCAGCGATATATGACTAAGCACATAACATCAGTGTGTTCCTCAGCCTCCAGGACTGACATGTATGTTATACTGAGTGATTAATGAAAATGGAAAATCAGACAAGAACAATGATCTACACATTTTCCAGTATGTAGATTGATAAGTGTGTTTTACGGGTCTTTGTTCCAGTTTAGGTTAGCTGACTTGTCATGTAAACCTTTACTCAACAGAAAAATAAAACATGGAAATACTTAGTTCTCTTATTTATAAATGTATATTTTGAATTCCGTAGTTCATATATTACCATGTTTGGTTGTGGATTCAATTAAAGTACTTGGTCAGTATTAGTTTGAAATCTAGTGTGTGTGTGTGTGTCTGTATGAGAGAATGTTTCTGTGTGTGTGTGTGTGTGTGTGTCTGTATGAGAGAATGTTTCTGTGTGTGTGTGTGTGCACCACACATTAGGGAACAAATTCAGTGAGTGTGAATGTAGGGTAAAATCACCGGCGACCAGTCCTCAATCCTCAATATTGTATTTGTAAGCTTCTACGAGCCCCTCCATTGAGTGAATGAAGCCAGAGATGCTGCATATGCCTCCTATTACAAAGATGGCGACGTCGAAGAACACGTGGTGCCACAGCAGCTTTCTCCAGAGCAGCTTGAGATGGAAGAGACTGGGAAGCAGGAAGCACAGGCCGGCCCCGGTCAGGCTGCCTGTGAGGCCCATCAGGAGGGCGAAGTGCGGTACATAGATGGCCATGAGCAGAGTGAAAACCACCAGGCCGCACCGCAGGCTGAGGCCCCAGGCTTTCAGGCGCCCGTCGCCTCCATAGCAGTCGGGGAAAATAGCGCGGCCTCCGTCCTGGAAGAAGGATTTCTCCAGCACCTCCACAGCAGCGAAGAATGGCAGCGGGTACGACAGCAGGGCCTTGGACACCAGGAAAAGATTGACCACGGCCCTGATGGTGGATGGCAGGTTGTCTGTGATGACTTCCTTGGTGGCGTCGGCCCAGGTCAGGTAGGCCACTAACGCAAAGAGACCTTTGAGGATGCAGGCAGCGATGTGGGTCCAGTTCATCATACAGTGGAATTCACTTGGTTTCTGCATGTTCCCCTCGAGCGACGGCAGAAAAATCTGCGACGTGTAGCTGAAAACGATGATCCCGATGGAAATGGGAAATTTCTTGACGTCGATGTAGAACTTGACCTTGTCCCACGCCCAATCTCGTGCCCTTGAGAGGCAGTAGGCTATCACCAGGATATTGATAATGAAATGGGCCAGAGTGCAGAGCAAGCTGAACTTGGAGACGGCCTTAAGGTTCTTGAGGAAGGCGCAGGGCAGGAGCGCCGCGGTGGCGATGATGGCCCACGACTTCTGTGACACCGGCAGGGTGGGGAAGCTGTTGTACATCAGATTGCCGCTCACCACCACGTACAGAATGCACGTCATCACCAGCTCAATTATCTGGGCGACGTTCACTATGTGGCCGCCCAGTGAGGGGAACCGCGGCGCGCAGCACGCATTGGCGATGTCGACGTAGGAGTCTCTCACGCGAACCAGCTCGCCGTCTTCGTTCTCTTCGTACAAGCAAGCGATGAGAATTTTCCCTGTGTAGCAACACACCACTGCGGCGAATATGATGAGAAAGAGTCCAAGGTACCCACCATGGAGAATGGCGTACGGTAAGCCAAGGACAAACATACCCTGTGAACACAGAAACACAGCCGTGTGGAAACGGACATTGCCACTGGTCATTTTCCCATTCACCACGCCCACTTAAATAGACATCATTTTTTCTTTTATCCCTTTTAAATTGAAAATCCATAATCTTTTTTATGAAAATTCGTAGTGATTGATAAATTGTACAACATAATTAGCGCATATATAAACTGAAAGGAATTAACAGAACATTTTTTTTTTACTTCAGTCAAAATTGGACAGGCACCTATGATTATTCATCACTCGTCAAAACAAATTTTCATCAATGAGATGTAGCGTTTGAATACGCCCATCATCGTGTGTGGGTTTATTTAGGCATTCCATTTCGCACTGAACACACCCACTTGGCTCAGAACCTTTCCCCTCCGTCATCTCGGGGTTCTAAAGGATTGAAAGTGACGTAACGGCGACTGCCACGGATCATAATAACTTTAATTAAGCGCGATAGAATGGGGTCTTGGACATGGCCCGGGGGGGGGGGGGGGGGGG
>JAOVYW010000101.1:299039-315727 GCA_025775045.1 Hiodon tergisus
TCCAACAGACACACTCCAAAATCTTGTAGAAAGCCTTCCCAGAAGAGTGGAAGCTGTTATAGCTGCAAAGGGGGGGGGACCAACTCGATATTAATGCCTATGGATTTAGAATGGGATGTCATAAAAGCTCCCATAGGTGTAATTTGTAGGTGTCCCAATACTTTTGTCCATATAGTGTAATTAAATCATGTGTTTTGCAAACCCCGGGCAAAAGGCATAACAGAGTCATTAACAAGAGAAGGGCTGATATGTAGAAATGGGATACATAAAACCATGATAATCTTAACACATGTTACAATATAACTTTTGCAAAATTATTTCTTATCCTCAATAAAAAGTACATTCATGATTTCCCAACTGACCCTCAGCAAACCTCGAACTGTGTAACTTGTGGATTCTGGAACTTTATAAATCTCTTATTTAGTAATTTTTTTGGGTCTTTTCTATGGTACAGTCGACCTGGATTCTGGCCTTCCCCGTTCAAGCCTGGCATTCCAGTTCCTACAGGAGCGTGGGCACAGCGTTCAGGTGCTGCAGTCCTCACTCTGGCTGTTTGTGCAGTCTCCGGAGGTTCCGCTCAAAGACCCCCGCACCCTAGCTCAGATCTACCTGTCCGGCCAAGGTGGTGCTAATCGCACTCTAATCCTGCAAAAGACACTGGAGGTCCAGAGAGCCAGCTGGCACACCTTCCCCATCACCCACACCCTGCAGGCTTTCCTGGACGGGGGTCAGCAGCGGCTGCACCTGGAGGCGCACTGCAGGGCAGGTGAGCAAGATCTGTGCGAGCAGGGCGGGGTGGCCAACGTCTCGCACCAGCCCTTTCTGGTGGCCCAGGTGCGCCTTCGAGAGGACAGCTCCCAGCACGCCCTGAGCAAACGCTCTCTGCGCTGCGGCGACGACGTCA
The DNA here is from genome assembly GCA_025775045.1 of Hiodon tergisus. Lineage (NCBI taxonomy): Eukaryota > Metazoa > Chordata > Actinopteri > Hiodontiformes > Hiodontidae > Hiodon > Hiodon tergisus. The sequence continues at coordinate 299,944 of JAOVYW010000101.1, forward strand.
GCGTCTGCTGCAAGAAGGACTTCTACATCAAGTTCCGAGACATCCAGTGGCAGGACTGGATCATTGCACCCGAGGGCTACCACATGAACTACTGCATGGGCCAGTGTCCTCACCATCTGGCTGGCTCCCCGGGCATCGCCTCTTCCTTCCACGCCACCGTCTTCAGTCAGCTGAAAGCCAACGGCATTCACACTGCCGTGTCCTCCTGCTGCGTTCCCATCCAGCGCCGCCCGCTCTCCATGGTCTACTTCAACTCCCACCACAGCATTGTTAAGACCGATGTGCCGGACATGATCGTAGAATCCTGTGGGTGCACGTAGACCGTGGGGGGGAAAGAACAGTTCAGTGTCAGTTTTTAGTGTTAGCGCGACTCAGGCTCCTCACGGCTGGAATGTTACCGACTGCTCTCAATGTCTCAACGGCGTGCACATACTTTATTGGGTGCTGAGGAACACGCATTGGCCATGTACTAGCAGGGTCTTCAGCTGGGTTAGTTTAGTAAAGGCGCCTCAGATAAACACACAGACTATCGGCAAAAAAGGAAATAACAATATGATTCAAAAGACAAGCTACCTGCGATATTTCTATTTAAACATCTGAGCTGTAATTTTTATTTACCAAAGACATTGAGTCTTACGTACAAGCTGCTGTTTACAGATGCCAATATTTCGACAGAGTTTGCAGTGCCCGGCTGGGAAGACGCAGGGAAAAAAAGTAAAAGTCTCTTTAAAGTAGCCAGGTTTTAGGGCACGAGCCTAATGGTTTTGTTGCCCAGCTGTGGTTTTGCATTGATAAACCTCCGGCAATATATATTTCCAGAAGGGCAGCCAATGAGTAAGAAACTTCAGACTCGGTGTAGCCACACGGTGCACCCTGCAGTGCCAATGATCTCCTCCCTGGAGTATTTACAAGTGGTCTTGATCTTCATGGGTTGTTTCATTTGACATCCTGCATGGCTTTCTGCCATCCACATCATTTTTAGTTTCGTTAAACTTTTGCTTGCACGTCTAACTTAGCAAGTTGCTAATGTATGCATTGAATGCAATACAGAAAACCTCTGACAGCAAACCCAAATATAAAATTAAAAGGTGCCTTATTAATCACTAAAACTGCGAAAAGACTTGCGTCACAAGTCGAGAATTAATTCTAAAGTCTGATCCTCAGGCTAAAAAAACATTTTAACAGTTCGTTAGTTCGTTAGTACCTGTGCCAAAAATACCCAGGATGGGGAGCATTGCAGTGCACCAGTTATTCATAAAAAAAGGCTTTGATAAATAAGCCTAAAGATTACTCCATGATGCAGAGAGACAGAGACTTACTGCAGCAAAGCTGCTACATAAGCCAAAGCTCTTCCCTCAGCCAAATGCAAAACCAAACCTAAATAACCTAAACCAGACCATTGTGTCCCTTTGCCTCCGGAACCTGAGCTGACCAGAACCAGACACCAAGGAAAAACAGTCAGGGTACCAACAGCGCGGATGTCAACACTACCTTTGTAGTGTTTACCGTCTAGTTACACTTAACTTTGTGACTCTGCATTTGGGTAGGTCAACTGTTAAATTAATCACCACACAGTGTAACAAACTATAACTGTGATAAACAATTTGTTATTACCTGTATATTCCTAACGTAGTGACAGAATAACCCGTTTTAAAGCAGGGGATTGGAGAATCTAAAATGCAACTCATGCATTATGTACCAATTCTCATTTCATCAGTTAATCACTTAAGAAGTTAAGGACAATAAGTAAGTACCCTGGTCTATTAAAAGGCACGTCATACATGAGAACTGAGATCAAGACGAAATGAGGGCCTTTAGGAAGGGTCTTACTGTGGGAAGCCTGATCAACACCCTTTGTTCTTCAACATCGTTATTACCCCTGCAACAAACGAAAACAGAAGGCATCTCTGCACCAGTGGAAAACGAGTAGCAGATTTTTGGGAGCTTAAAATTGTTTTATCAGCATCTGCACTGTATTATTTGCTTAGATTCCAGGTTAGGCAATCTGCTCTCGTCAGCCTGAACTCCAGGTCGTTACTCAACGGCATAAGCAAACATTTGGCTATTGCCACAGTGTCAGGAAATGTGAAGGTCCTTTAGGCAAAACGGTCAATGGGCAATTGGTAGAGGCACGTCAGTGTCATCTTTTACCCAAAGTCTAAAGTTTGGGGGGTGATGTCAATGGGAAATGTATTCCTTGTTAATTTATGATGATTGCTTCATGGTTCGTGTGCAAACTGCAGAGGTTTTAGTAATTTACCAAAGGTCCTGGATGCGTCTGAAAGGCTCCAGATAGATGTAAGTTCTGCTTGGGACTTACTCTCTTTGGGAGTAATATTATAGCAGCAAGAGACTGCTGTCTGTCTGTATGCACTAGTGTTAGAAGTGAAAATGAAAATTTACAAGCTCTTGCTTTCATATATGAATTGATTTGCACCTTTAAGTTTAGGGCATACAGCCCGCTTACCTGTGAAGTACTGATCCTATGAACCGGAGTCCATGTTTAAGTGCAAAATTAAGATAACTTTTGTCTTCTATTTATACACTGGGTTGAAAAACTTTCTTTATTTCTCTATTCTTTATTAAAACTGTATTACTGAAGCTCCCAAGCAACATGTTTAAACATTTATTTTCCAGTTCTAATTTCTGCATGGAACTTTATTTATTTACTGTTATTTTGAAATAAAATTACCACCATACTTCAATAGAAGAAATTAAAATTAGAATGGTGTAATTCTAATTTTTTATTTTTAATAATATTTGGTGCGGAAGCCGAGAGTATAGATTTGGAAGATTGTATGTCCTAAGGTAAAAATAAATCATTGTTTATTATGTTTAGTATTATGAGAAATATCTGTATACTGTAACTGGTAGTTCTAAAGCCAGCCTTCCAATCCAACAAGGATTTCTGCAGCACCTAATTTGTGTGTGTGTGTGTGTGTGTGTGTCTGTGTCTGTGTCTGTGTCTGTGTGTGTGTGTGTGTGTGTGTGATATCTTGTGTTTTCATTCATCAAACAACGGATTGTGTACAGAGCATGATGTATGGCAGTGGTACACTCTGTTGTGTTGTATCTCTGAATTATATGGAAAAAAAAGTATTTTTTAATAAATAAATATTTTTGACTTCATTAAGTGTGATGCATGTTTAATTTAATGCAATAAGAAACACATAAGACAGCCTTCCTTTAGTAGATAAATACATGTATATACAGAAAAGTATATTAATATAATAGATTTGTATAGACTGTTGTACATACAAACGTATGCTTATTCTAGAGCTGTTTTTTTCATGTAGTTTTAGCAGAACTTAATTAATCGACATTCACTTCTTACAATAGCAGAGGCAATACTAAATATCCCTAAATATCCTAGTCCAATAATTATCTTATTTATAGGATCTACATTTTTCTCCAATCGTAGAGTTAATTAAAAAGCTGTTTTTATTCTTGATAGCCAGTAAAATTATCATTATGAAATAATAAGCATGCAACTTTAATCAACAAAAAACACTGGGGTAATGGGAAATTGATTTTTTTTAAAAGAATGATTCAACTGTTTCACTAAATGATTTAGTTGGTCCATCACACTAATTAATGCTTATTCATCACATTTACCATTTATTTAGAAATAATCTTGGTGGCGCTTAGGCGAGAAAATTGAAATCCTTATAAAGTATGTAAATAAACCTTTACGGTTTGGTCTATACATTTTCCCTGTAGGCTAAATACACAGTCTTATTTAAATATACCTATGACCTCAGAGTCAATGTTTAACTAAAGTGTATTAAGATTTTAAATATCATGAGACTGTACAAAATGTGAAATCATTATGAACAAAATTAATGATTTTGAAACTCCAAAATGTATCAATTCCAAAAAAAATTGTATTATTGGTATTAAATTTAAATAAATTTTGTTGTGTAGAAACTTTATGACCATTCTGACTTTTTTTTTTGCGTTGCCTAAATAAACTAAACTGCAGTACTATCACTTATCGCGTGCGCTAAATATTTTATACATTTATTTTTTAAATGTATTTTATACATTTATTTTTTACATTTATTATATACATTTATTTTATGCATTTATGCATTTTATTGCAATTCAATTGGTTTTATTCATTTATTATTTATATACGTTTCTCAACAAATTTTCCATAATTAGAAAACAGTTGATCATCGCGAAAAGCAAACGTATATATAATCATAGTGTGCAGTGTTTTTATTACTGCGTTACTGTGTTTATGTACAGTACTGTATGTGTTTAATAATACGTGTTATATGAAAAACTGTCATTACTTAGCAGCTTAAGGGGCACTTGGCTTGCAACATTTCACACTGGCAATGCATATTCTGTGTTTTTTAGCTAATCGTTTTAAAATCTCAATAGAAACAATCAATTTGACGAGCAGATAAGCAATTGCCCGTGCCAAATTAACATAATTTGAACAATTCAAAGTGGTTTTTCTATACAAGCATAAAATCAATAATGTCTGAAAGTCAAAGAGCGTATTTGCTTGGACAAATAGTTGAAGTGTTTTTTATGGACTGTCTGTATTTGTCTAGTAAACAGTTGTCAAACTCAACTGGCACAGTCACTGCGTGTATAAGCACTAAGGGAGGGAGAGGGGAGAAACAGAAAATCTACGTTTTTTTAAATCCTTTGATCACCTTTTAATTATTGGAACATAAAGGGTTATCACGACATTTGCTAGAAAATCATAAGAGCACATCAGTGATCATCAAAGCAGTTCCCCAAAACCAGGAGTCAATGGCAACAGATTAAATCATGATATTCAGTGTGTACCATATATCTTTAGTTTATAAAGGCTCCGTTTATACTGACGACACAATTCCATCCAGTGCATATTCTGTATCACATCTTACTCTGTTATTTTGCCTAAAGCAAGATCTTAGGAGGGGTGTCCAATTCAAGAGAAACGGGCTACTAAAATTCAAATAGAATATATTTATTTGCTTTAAGCCTTACAGGCAGGATGTGTTACTTTCTCCAACATCCAGGATGTTTAATAGCATTTTCCTAATGGTGTCAGATATGAATAATTTCTCAGCATTTCTCTCTCATTCATTATAATGTATTTCAGCATCTACTGTGCCTACAATGCCTGTGATGAAGCATTTCTGTTTGTTTTGTTTTGTTTTGTTTCCTTTCGTTCGGGAAATCCGTGACAAACGACTGGATTTGTCAATGAGAGAGGCGTAAATAGGTGTCAATAAAGCGGTTTTCTATTTCGCAGCTGCTCTCTGTTTGAAACACTTTCCGCATCATCTTGCATCGAGGTTGTGAATATTACTTTCTGTTTGCCTGCAGAAGCCCTTCAAGGTACCACTGACGAACAAACAGTGTTGCAGCGAGTCGGAACTTAATCACCAAAACGTTGACAGTCTATGATTTTCAGAAACGTGCCTTTTTCATCCGGCGTCTTAAGCTCACCTGGCCTTTGCTATCTATTCGGGCTAACCAGCATAAACCAAACACCTGGTATCTCTGAGCCATTTGTTTACAGAGAAGCAGTTTCTTCTGTCTTCACTGAGACTGCTCTGGTGCACTGAAGATGAATAAACGTTCTCATTTTAGACCGCCCCTGGTCACTGATCCGCCTTTTCATATTCCCGGTGAAACCGAATCTTTGACCCACACACTGAACGGCAACAGCACAACTAGGGGTGATGGTTGGGTTACTGACTCTGCGGTCATGCGGCAGTGAGATAAACAGGTTTTTGTTGGCCCTTTCAAGGTTAAACAATATTAATTTGGTTAAATGTGCAAAAAAGTACTGTATAGCATGCTCTGTGATCTTCATTTTCATTCAGATTCACAGTCTGACTGTGTACTGTATTGTGTACCATAATATAGAGGTATGGGGTGTAGTGAAGTGGATATTTATATATTTATTTATTAAAAATCTCAAAAATTTATAAATTTAAATGTAAAATACATTTTGTATATGAGTAAGTGATTAAAGTAAATTACCTATGAATTTGATCTTACACAGGCTACATTATCTAAGGCTTACAGAGTTATGGCTTGCAGTTATTATCATTATTGGAGACGTAAAGCTACAATTTTAAGGAATAAATGGAAATGATTGCTGTAATTGCCTTGGAGCATATTTTTCACAGTATAGAAGTCATTGGTCCTGCACGTCAAAGTGATTTATATTGCAAAGGAAATAAAAGGAGGGTTGTTTCCTCATGCTATGGATGTAAAACTTAACTCAGTCGTATTGTTTGACTCCTCTCTTTAAAGAGCATCCCCTCATTAGCGACTTTGCATCCTCTTTCAAGCTTATGATAAGTGCTGCCTGTAATACGCGAATTTAACTACGAATTCCAGGGAGGACGTCAGTAAATTCTGCTTTGTGCAGTGTTTTCTACTTTGCCAGTCGTGCAGGGCAGGGTATTCTGTGCCGACAGTCTGATGCACCGTAGAAAGCGGTCAAAAAAAGTCTCTTAATTAGTGCTCTTAATTGAAAAGAGATTGTGTGCAGGAGACGCCTATTGACTCACTGATATACTGACACACTGACCCAGAGACCCAGTGATTGCTACGTGCAGCTAAAACCCTAATCCCTCTCTCTGCTCCCAATCCCCCAAATCCCACTGCAGGGTTTGAGAGTCAATGAACGTCCTTGCAAGTGGCACACAACATACAGAGTCCTCAGCATAACACACAGTAGCTGCGTTGCCCAGGGAGAAAAGAGCAGCAGAAACTGAACAGAGAGAGGGAAATCGCGTCGCACTGAAGGCTAGGGAGAGAGCCACAGGCTTCCACAGTGTGGAGGTATATAGGCAATGACGGAAGTCAGTAGTTAAACCGTCAAAGCGTTGACTAAGAATACAACCATCAACGCTCTGATCCACGGGGATCAAAATGATCACACTGTCATTTAAAAAGAGGCCAAATTAATCTGTGATTTCCAAATGGTGTTGATCATTCCGAACATGCGTTGATGTAATTCGTAATCTCTGAGGGAGGCTCAATTATTTAATTACAGAGCTCAGAACTCAAACAGAGCGGGCGAGCGGGTGGAGCGACCAGAGGACTGGCACGCAGGAGCGACCGTGGTGCGACTGAAGTGAGGCCGCAGAGAGAAATGAGGGGACTTCCACCACCTGTTTCAGCAGGGGCATCGGCAGCAAGCATCCCAGAACACATACATCACATACATGGAGACGGACAGAGACAGCGAGCGTCGTTCGCTCTCCCAAGCACTGTAATCCACCAGCTGGCTATTATGTCCTCATCCACCCACTATTAATAGCCACATAAACACTCTGATCTCTCTTCCTCCCACCTGACTAGAGAGGCGAAGAGGAAAAAAAGCTCAAACAAACAAACAGTCCTATTTACATAAATATAATGTAAACTATAACCAATTTTCTGCTGTGGTAGAATTCTCCCTGCAACATGAACCGAAAGGGCAGAGAAAGCAAATCCAAACGTTGCGTTCCATACACATCGCAATGCACAACAACGCTTAAAACACACAACATGCGCTCAGGTGTAAACGCACACCCTTCAACAATGCCACTTCAAATAACTTTTAAGTCCGCGGGATAATCCCATTAGACAGACCCAGTTACCTGACGTCTCCCCTCCATTACATCAGGCGAGATCACAGCTGCAAGAATCACTGACCCCAAAAAGGATGCCAGAGCAAGCAATTCAATTTACACAGTAATCCAACCTACTTCCAAGAACACTGAGTTATTACTCGACCAGATAACCCAACTTGTACCTGCATCGCCTTAAATGAAAGATTGAAGAAATTGATAAATGTTTTCATTGGAGCACTAAACGTGGTCTCTACAGTGCCTTGAATAATTACTCTGACCCAGTTTTGACCAAATCTCAGAGTTGTAAACGGTACATTGAAATCTCGATCTGTTTGACATTCCTAACCATTGGCCTCCACCTGTGAACCATTAAAGCTGTGGTCGCTCTGCTGTAGAAACTACCTCCCCCACCACCCAGTTTATAGACTACTACTTTCTACAGCACTGGATTAAAAATAGTTTTTTGATGGAGCCACACTGTTTCGTGGTATTATGTATGGTGGAGAATGTGGGCACTAAACAACAGAATTTTCAGAATTTAAAAAAATATACAGTACTGTGTAAAAGTCTTAGGCGCATGTAAAATAAAATTCTGTAAAGTGAAGATGCCTTCAAAAACAATGAAATGCAAAGTTTGTAAATATAAAATGAAGGACAATATAAAGGACAATAAACAAAAAATAACGAAAAACAAAAAGGAGGTATATTTGTTGTGACCACCCTTTGCCTTTAAAACTGCATCAGTTCTCTTAGGCATACTGTTGTGCAGTTTTATCTAAAAAAAATAATAAAAAAATAATAATAAAAAAATACACTACTGACACACTAATGCAGAAGACAAAAAATAAACTTGAAAGACTACATTTGTGTTAAAAAGCTAGGGTGCCTAAGACTTTTGCACAGTACTGGGAATTAAGGCCAAATAGATCCTTGAAAATCATTGATGATTTATGCAAACTAAAGGTAGAGAATATCTGTCCTGTGACCACTGAGAATATCTGTCCTGTGACCTCTGTGACACGCACAAACGGGTCTAGGCAGCTGTATCACCTCCGATGTTTTAATCATGTGGTGTGTAAATGGCTGACTTCTGTGCAGTTTTCACTCCGGTTTATAATGACAATCAAATTGACTCATCGTCACGGGGACCCATCGACGTGGTCGTCATCCTTTCTACCTCGCCATCGACTGCCTGTCGTACCTGTCTAGAACTGCGACTGATCCTGCCTTGGGTAACAAGGCTGAAGTTACTAAATTGATCTCACCAACGGTCTGCTTTTTGCACTCGGATTTACAACAGTGGGTCCGAATAGAATAAAGCCCGGTCTTGGTGTCCTACATTCACAGAAGTCTGTGAGCCACAATTTAGATTGTGTAGGGTTGTGTCACCTGAATTAAGATACATTAAGGCTGCTTCTGCTCTTGAAAGTTATCAAGGGGAGGTTCACACGAGGAAGATCTTCAGAGACCTTCGAACCCAGCTAACAATGGGTGCCAAAGTTTACGTTACAGCTCATGCTAACCTGATTAACTGAATGACAAATTAATTTAGTCCCTATACCCTCTTTAGGCTACTACATTTGGCCACCAAAGGCTACTTTTTTACTTTAGCCATGAACTTTCACTCTGCAATGTGAGTGGGAAAAAGATCAAAATTCCCATATAATGCCTGTGAGCCTTTTCTGCAAGAATGAGAGATTAATCACTTTAGTTTCTATCACAAGGCAAATTGTGCTCCACAACACTTTAACGCGTGAAAAGTGAATGCAGCTGGTCTGAACAAACTGGGAAAATCCACTGTAACTCAGTTGCTTCACATGCAATGCATAATGCCACTACATAGCTGGTGTCAAACCTTCTGAACTCATAGTTGTAAGTAAGACAAGCGTCAAGCTTAATATGATGCTACTTACTCCCTAACCCAATGCTGATGTCCACTAATGACTTCACTGACACTGGCAAATGTAAAACAAAGGGGAAGCACGGTTCCTTTCCGAGAGCGAGACTGAGTGCTTGTCTCCGAGAGAGCAATTGCAGATCCCAAATGCTGAATCGGCTAAATTCTGAGATTCCGTTAAGATTTTACTGTGCCTGCAATGTGCGTCTCCTCCCCTCTGTCTCCCAAGCACAGGTTGTCGAAACAGCTGAAACGTAGCCTGCTCCAGCAACCAAGTTAAATATTATCCAACGTGACATTTCACTTTCAATAATTAATTGCAGTCACCGTTATTATGTTACTGCCATTGTTTACGTAATTTCGTAATTGTTCGTAATTGTTCGTAATTGTAATTCGTCATCGTACTGTTGTTATAATTCAAGGCCACAATAATGATTATACTATTGCACTTTCTAAAAACCATATATATAGTTTGCCACTAGATGGTGATACTGCTAATTGTACAAGAACCATTTTTATGATTAAAATAATTAGTTTAAAAACCCCTAATTCTAAAGAATACTCGTAAATTCCGAATCCTTTCATCTGAAATTCATAATTTTTCCTGCTGGCGCGAATCCTATCAACCGCAAAGAGAGTACTACCATTGTGTATTGTAGCATTGAGCAGTGATAGTTCTCAACCCAAGGATGGCCGACCAACAACAGCCTGCACCCACTCCTGATCGTCTGCACTCAGCTGCATCCACTGATTGCATCGGGCAGCTGCTGGTAATCAGGGTATATAAAGCAGCAACGTTATGTAAGCTTGTAAAGTTTATATCAGTAATGTTTTGATTACTATTGCCAATGTGCACAGGGAAGCATCAACTACTTACACAAGCGGAACCTTCTATCCAAGTAGCTAACAGTAAGAAGACATATGGACTATGACTTTGGAATGGGGCTGTGTCCAGATCTGAAGTCATCCCCCAATCGCCTACTCCCTGCAAAAAGATGATCCTTCGCAATGATCACTGCCAAGAGCCCTAAGGGCAAAGGCAGCAAAAACTTCCCATTTGAGATGGCCTTCAGCTTCATTTTCATCAGTCAAGCGCCATCACAAAACAGTTAATGATCGATGGTTATAGGTTTAGCCAAATGTCTGCCACATTGAACTGTGATGGTATTGTTCCAATGTGTAAGCATGTTTCCCCATCTTACTAATTAAAGTGTCAAATAACTGAAGCATTTTTCACAATTACGAATTACGAGTCAAGGTTACAAGACATTTTGGCTCGTTGACACCAATTTGGTTGAATGAAATGGGTAAGAATGAACGACACTTTCTGCTTGCACACAATTAAAATACAATTAAACAAAAACCACTCAATCAAAACCCGATTAAGTAAATGGATCCAATCCGTTTCTGTCATTCGATGCTTCAATCATTCATTTAATTAGTTTTTTGTTAAATTAATGTAGGTTTTGTTATTCCTTTTCTTTTATTTACTTTTCGTCAATTTAACTTCTTTCATAATTTCAGCCTGTCCTCAATAGGAAAGAGAGCCCTTTTCTTACCTTGTCCAACATTACTCTAAACTGCCATGCAGTCCATGGCCAGTAGGGGGCCTACCCCTTACCTCTACAAGAGACATAATTTTTTTGTTAATTTTTAAGCTATGTATGTCATTTACTGCATGTTGTATGCAGATCCATCTTTCAGGCTTTTATTTTAGTTTCAGATTTTAGTATTTATCTCATATTTGATTTGTTTAATTTATTTATATTTTTCAGTTTAAATTCGAGTCTGCGTTATGTTGAAACTAAATGCAGAATTGTTTGATTAAAGGTTTGTTTTAAATACTGAAACATGATGAGTTTAAATTAAATAGGCCTAGTGAATCTTGGTATACAACCTTTTATTTTCTAGCTTTCTCGTCAAAGTAGGAGTTATAAATATGGGGATAATTGGCTATCGTCAACTATGGATTGCTAATAATAGATAGCTAATTATAGATGAATCTATTAGTTATTAATTAATCAAAATTGTTTTGGTATTCAGACAGTTTACAAAATCAATATTTTGGAAATATTCTTACACCTTCCAGGTTCTTCTTGTCCTGTGGTGTAGTCAATTCTTAAAGTTGAACTTTTCTGTGTTTCATTTAGACCATATTGGTTTTATTTACAGGGCAACATTGACCAAAAGACGTTGACGCAGGGACTGAAGTAGATAGTTCTTAGCAGTTGAATGAAATCCTCTACGTTTAGAGTTCTCTTTAACAATTCGGAACATTCAAGTATCAATAGCATATTTTTTTTCTCACAAATTCACTCGATAGTCAATATGTGTAGTGTTGCACCCATTAGATAGAACTGGAGACTTGGTAACAGCACATTTTCAAGCATTTGCTCTCTTTCCATCGATTGCCTCAGCAAATCGGTTCAGCATTTCAGAAACTGTGCATGTCCTGGCTTTCCTTTCCGTCACCCGATAGCGCGAGACAGAAGGAAAATTTGGGCTTGGCCAGTCACAGGTGCTTCGGTAATCAAGACAATGCTAGTTCAAGTCAGTTACATGGGTACTAAAATTCACCAATGATGGAGAAAAAACCTAATCAAGGATACCAAACTCAAGTAGAGATGAAGCTGTGGGCACATGGTCTCAGAAAGCAACAAAAGGTTGTTTTATAGCTGGGACACTAGATGGCAGTGTTAGAAGGGAGTTTATGTCTTCAGACGTATGGGAGATAGCTTCTTGTACCGCTATATATTGGAAACTAATTTCCAAGTGCGGTCTAGAGAATCAAGAGTGATGTTGTTGTTGTGTATACCCGTCTGCCTTAGCAAAATGCTACCGATGTAGAGAAGGGATGAAACCCCAAATGAAACTGCCTTTTGGCTGATTTTGGGGAAGTCCAGAAAAGCACCACGGGAACTAGAGCTGTAGATTTTCGGGATACCGAGCTTTACTTTTATGGAAGTGCCATGGCTTCAGAAACGCAGGCCTAATCACCCCAAAAAACTGCACTGTGTTGAACTCATTCAGGAGTAGCTTTTGGCCAATAGATTCTGGCAGATACAATCGTTAGACATCCAAGCCAAGGGATGCTTTTAGGCCCATCAAGATGCAACTAGTGCCTTGTGCTACCCAAAAAGCTGGGGGCTGATTTACTTTATATTGAGCAGTCCAGCAGAGCTGGATATCAGCAGAGCTGACCTATGTGTCACTCTCTTCTGGATCACTTCTGGAAGTCCAAGAAAAGGGAGACCAGTTGTAAGCTTTAGATAGTTACATAGTGGAAGTGAATGCAGTTTAACTGCTGACATCGGAGAACAGAACTGGTAATACATTATGTGGACTGTGATAGTTCCAGCCAGTAGCAACAGTAGAAGGTCGATATCTTCCTCCACTTTTGGAATACCTCAATGATTCTCCCCACCATGAAAACCTCAACTAGACTAACATGGCATGCCACCAGGTACCACACCTGATTAGCACCTCTGGGTCAATGAAATCATGAAACTATACCAAGACGGCTGTAATCTGAATTACACAGAATACCTCCAGATAAGACTGACAGTGGAATAGTAAGGAAAATCTTGACTCTACAGGCAGCTCTTATAGTCTTGGTTTAGACGAAAGAATGACAGTAATGTATAAGTGCTGATTTGTTCACTGATAAAAGTGATCTTGTTCATTCCACACCCTTGGCAAGCCAAGGCAATCAAATTCCGCAGGGCCCTCGTGAGTTATTAAACACGGCTCAAATCGGGTTGGAAGAACCATTCCCTGAGGATCAAAACCAATGAGGGGAGGCTACATGGGGAGACCGGGAAAGACCTGGTCCATTCCTGTAGCAAGTATGTAAACAGCAGGGGAGACAAGGAAGGCTCCAGCTATAGTGATTGGCCTGTTGTAAAAGTGAAGATTGCCTCAACTGAAGGGCATACCCTTACTGCGAAGGATCGAATTCAGGGTGGCGGACACATTTTATACCACTTGAATCTATCAGTTCTACGAGGGATACAATGATGCAATTGGAAACGAGAGCACGATGAGGAGAGACGCCGGCCAATAGAGGAACTTCTTCCATGCTGCTTGGAAAGACCGAGACAGACGTGTTCGCTTGCATTGCCGTTGTAAGACAAGACGCTAAGTTTACGCTAAGCTACGTTAATGACCTCCTCTTGCTCCCCAGGGAAAAAGTGTATTTTCTAAGTCAGCTCCTGGCAGCAGTGATTGCCTGCAGGTGCCCGGAAAGCCGACCTGAGTATCAGGTTAGCGGCGTGCCGAAAGAAACGGGCGATTCCCACTAGACCAAGCCCGGATGGTGCTTCACCAGTTATTCACCATCACTGTATTCTCCCAGTTATAACAGGCAGATTACGCGATCAGGATCGAAACCAGCAAAATCAGGATCGTAGGATGAAAATCCGGATCTCAGTGTGCTTTTGCCGACTTTGCCACATGGGAGACCCAATACCTGTCTTTACAATCGAGGCTGAAGTTTTTTAGGTGTACGACTCAGGGTGCGTGTGACATAAAAATAAATTGTGTTTTCGGTAACCACCACAAAGCGGAATTACATCGGCACGTTCCTCAATTACACTGATGTTCATCAAGTATGATGCAGCCCCTTTTTCAGCACTGGGTCTACTGGGTCCTTCCTTCTCAACTTAACAAGACTCTCTGTAAGCAACTGACCAAAATCGCTAATTGACTCTGTGGTCTTCGGTTGTGTTAGGAGAAGCAGCTACTTAAATAATTAGAATTTCTGTCAGTTATGTAGGTGGATACAAACAGGCACCAATTAAGCATTCCCTGTGCAGTTGTTGAACCATAACCTGGTACTTACGCAGCTGGTGAGAGGAAGCGGTGAGGGGAAGGTGTTCGTGCCGTGTGCGAATTTCACAAATTTTTGATACGTTTTTTTAAAATTTGATTTTTTATGTATTTTTAAGTTGTCCTGCTTAGTTAATCTTACTGCTTAGTTGTTCCTTGGGTTTTTCAGCCAATAAAAAGGTGGAAGAGCCCGAAAGCATCTGTAAAGGGAAATGACAGCAGGATTTTTCACTCAACATGTGCAGCGTCACCGTCCACTCTGTTTGTGATTTTGTGTTCAAACCTGCTCTCTTCTGTCACTTTTACAGAGATCAGGCGTCGATGCAATCAGGAAGGTCACAAAGTGGTGGGGTATAAATTCTCCAAGGAGGACAGGGGCTGCTGGATTAAAATAGTCCCTGATCCAGAGTCAGCCAGTATCAGGACAGCTCAGGGAATTAATGTCCCGGTCCTTGTTTTTCCACCCTAACCCCCACTGCCTCCCTGCTGTTATCACACACATAATTTCCTGAGGAGACCTAATTCTTTAAGGTTAAAGTGAATGGGAGCTAGCAGGCCGTCGCTGCCAGTTCTTAAGATGACATCTAACGTATGTGACAGGCAGGGAGAGTCACAGATGGTTTAGCCATCTGACAATGGTAATACATAAGAATACGTAAGAGAATACAAACCCGCTAACGGTGTGTGATCTTGTTTGTCACCCCAAACATTAAAAATTTATTTCTTGACTTGTCTTTCTTATAGGGATTTCAGTGAACAGTTATTACACAAATGTAATAAAATAAAATAAAATAAAATACATAATTATCATTGGTAATTTTTATTATTATTTTTACTCATTTGGTACAAATTGCAGTAAAAAATTGCGGTATTAGTTTTAACCTTTTTGGAGTTGTTTTGTGAGTGTATGAGTGACGCTGTTGGTGTCGTTGCACAGAGAGACAGGAGTAGTGTCTTGGTCTTACCATGGTCTTACCTGCATGTTGACGGAGAGGAGTGGCTGCTGTGAGGGGCAGGTTCGGACTGGATCTAGACACATTATTGTGTGTTCGTGGCAGAATGCGGGTCACTTTCTCCTGGGCATTTTGCGTTCCCAAGGGAACCTTCTCACCCCACAACTTTCTCTGGTCGCTGTCAGACCCACAGGCTCAGAGGTGAGCTATCCTGGTCCGAGGGCCCACACCTATTAAAAAAATACAAAAAGCCGGACAAATTGTGTTTGGTAAGCATACTCATAAAATCTGACAGAAAATGATGGATAGGAAGGTAAATATACTAGGAATCATGCCTAACAACTAGCTTTATCGATTTTAGAGAAACTTAAACATCAAGTAACGATTGAAAATCATTATTATAAGATCAATAATTTAACTTATTCATCGGCAGCGGAATTGATTTATTAAATAAAAAAATGTTCTATTGTATATATTTCCACTGATGCTTAACTAGGTGTACACATTATTTAATAATGATAAGCAAA
>JAOVYW010000101.1:318552-329802 GCA_025775045.1 Hiodon tergisus
GAAATATTTGAGTTTTCGGCAGAAAATAAATATACTTTTCGGTTTATTCATTGTCTCTTAAAGTTACTGCAGCAGAGGATTTATTTACGAAAGGTGTGGTCACCCCCTAGAGTCGGGACTTGCTGACCCGGGGACAGAAAGCGTTATCGTTTCTTTTGTCGGTGAGGTAGTCTTTGGTGTGCAGCGGTGCAACCCTGGTTCCACTCCTAGTCTGGTCTCCGTTATGTCAGCACGCTGGTTACACTACCGGAGCTAAAGAAGCGGGCTGTCGACATTACTGTATAAATGCGGAAATGCCCACAGTGCCTCCCCGTATTTTCATGTTTTAGCCGTTACCGGGAAACCGCGCACTCAGAGCCACAAATTCCTCATGTATTTATGCATCATTCTCATTAACTGATCGACATATTTTTAAAACTCGTTATGAGCATAAACCTTTTTATAAACTTTTTATTATTAAAATAGCAATATATACAGTAAAACCAAACAAAACAGCTGTAATATAAATTTTAAAACCAGAGATTGTAGTTTGTTTCAAGAAATTGAATTTAAAAAACAATGCAATTGTAGTAAAACAATGAATGCACAGACACTCTGCAAAGAGGTGCATCTGTCTTACCTGCAGCAGATCCGCAGTGGACCTCACTTCTCACTCAGGTCTGGGTTGGACCGGGACAGAACAGTGCTCTGAGAGGACGACTATATATACCTCCACTAATGTACCAAAGCAATGGCAGTCTGGGACCCCAAGCCAATAAGAGGGAAACATGTGCAAGGGACCATCTGCAATGGAAAAAGAAAATCCTGTAAAGATTTTGTCGACTTTACAGCGTGAGTGAAAGCCGTCCAGCTGCCCATGGGCCTGGTCGAACAGATGCACTTTCCCTCTCACCTGACTGGAAGCCGCATTTAGTGGACCAGACTGTACCCATTTCAGAGGTTGACAGACTAAGGTCGCGGGAGTCTGTGCTGCCCGCCACACACGCAGCTCACAGTGTCGGGGGCTGCAGTCGTGACGAACGACTTGCTCTGACATTCGTCTGAACTCCGCAGGCAGAGTCAGCCTCAGTTCACGGGTGCGTTTTTTTCTCTTCCCCATAGCAGTTAGAGACTTGTTGAAACTGGAGTGCGTAGGTTAACAAGTATGTCCACATTGAAAATGAATGTATAAAGTTTACAAAATGCTAAATAATGACAATGTTTTTGTGCTTTAAGATTATTTTATTATTAATTTAGTATCCATTTTAGTATTCATTTAGTATTAATTTAGCTCAGTATTTTGTAGGACAAATGATGCTGTGCTGGAATATACCAATCTGTAGGACTATTAGTTTTTTAAATAATAATTTTTTAGTAATTATGATTTATTATTGGAGCATTTCTGTATAATCTTATGGTCTCCATCCCAGCATTTAACAGCAGGCAGTACAATGAATGGTTAGTGTTAGGGTTGGTCTCGTGTCTGTCTGTCGTTAAGAAAGGTGACAACGCTTTGCATGCTATTGTTTTCACTTTAACTCTATGAATAGATTGGGCATATTAACCACGAACTGGCTTACCGCTTGCCTTTTCAGTAATCTTGCCAAGGCTGTAAGCCCTATATGAGCTTTGATGGACTTATGTGAATGGAAGCCTGCATGCAACCCCAAGGCATCAACCATAACATTAAAGTCAAGCTTGATGGACTTTTTCAGTTTCAGAGTTTGCAGCATTTTTCGTCAGAAAAAACGAGACTCCGTATGTCTGACCTGGTTCACACACAGTCACACACTCACACACACACACACACAGACACTCACAGTCACACACTCACACACACACACACACACACAGACACTCACAGTCACACACTCACACACACACACACAGACACTCACAGTCACACACACAGACACTCACACATACACACACAAACACTCACACACACACACAGACACTCACAGTCACACACTCACACACACATACACACACACTCACACATACACACACAGACACTCACACATACACACACACTCACACACATATAAACACACAGTCACAAACACTCACACACATATACACACACAGACACTCACAGTCACACACACACACACAGACACACACACATACACACACAAACACTCACACACACACAGACACTCACACACAAACACACACACTCACACACAGAGACACAGTGGTGCTCCACCAGGCAGTCACACACAGAAACACACACACACACACACAGAAACACACACACACACACACGGTCACACACAGAAACACACACACACACACACATACACACACACACAGAAACACACACGGTCACACACACAGAGACACAGGGGTGCTCCACCAGGGAGTGCTGCTGTAGTAATACGGTATGCTACCTTTCCACCTGACATGAATGAAACGTGTTGTCTGGGATGCCTTGGGCTGAGCACATGGCTCAGGCTACTGTGTGGCAGTGACCCAATGTGGTCTTGCTCTCTTGCTGGGACTAAAGCCAAGACTTTCATTCATGATCTTTGCTGGACACCAGCATTTCACTGCTCACAGTATTCCTGACCAGTCTTATCATTCACCACATGGCTCACAATCATACCATAAGGCCCACAATTAGACACAAACGCACCGTGTGCGCTGAAAACATGCCTTTACACATATATCTATACACAGACATATGAATACACAATTCCACGTGGATAATATTTGCACACACACGTGTTGATTTACAGATTGTTTACACACACCTCCACACACAGTGCTATGTTCATATTGATATACATATAATGCTTTATAAAGTTTCTAAATATTATTTTACTCACTGGTGCAAGCACTGGAAAGCAGAAATACTGGATAAAAATAATGCAACCAATCGTCCCAACTAATGGAATCACCAGTCAAAGCATTTCGAAAAAGATGTTATCCTACAGATGCAAAATCTTTTATTAATGCACTTTAAACTGTGTAAGGGACACTGGCCATTAGCTGTTTTTGTAAAATAACGTTATTTATTTATTTAACGACAGAAATTTTATTTCAGTACATTTTACAGATAATTTCTATCATTTGTGATTTTAAAAGGTTTTTATTTTTCTGGTTGTTTGTTTATTTTTTTATATTTTTTTTTTGCATGCGGCTCTACTGCCAAAATGTTTATTTCATTTCATAATGCAACCATGGCAACATTAAAACATTTTTCCATAAGAGAAAAATCAACTATTTACATAATGATAACCAACGGTAACTCTAAAGAATGTGAAGGAATAAGAGGAATTACACTAGTTTGAAAATAATATAATTTTGCCAAACCCTTCAACATGTTATTATAAGAGTTTTTCAGAGTCTTTTCAACAGGCAACAACTTTCCTCGGACTGCAGTTTTTTGGTTATGTTTCCTTTCCGGTCATTTGACCTCACCTTTAGTGCCCCTTTGCAGAATTGTGTATGAAAGGAGACACAGAGTCTATCTGCGGAATTGTTTCTGATACATCATTCTAGAATCTGTCTACATTGTGCAAACTATGCTTTCTTTATTGACTCTTGGAGTCTACCTTCACCATGCATGCCAGGGCAGAGGGAATTGGTGAGCCTAGATGGTTGCACATTCAACCAAGTTTAACCAATGGTGTGTGAGTTCAATAGCCCTATTAGAAAGGCCTGTATATAATTTCCAATAAAATACATCAAAGCAACATTTTATATGTGGCCAAAAAGGTTTTAATGTCCAATTTGAATTAGGTTTATAACTTCACCAGTTCAGTTATGATTTCCGTCAACGTGGAACGTTCAAAAGGAAAAGATTTGGTGTTCGATTGGCTTGCTGAATGCCAGCACATTCCAGGGACCCTGCTTAGACCCGTACTCGAGGCGCAAAATCCACTCCTGGTTTTGCGGTTTACCGCGACGTCTACAGAGACCGCGTGCTGAGATGAGGACAAGATTCAGCATCCCTTGCCACACACGCAGCCCAGCGGCACGCGAAGACTTCACTGTTTAACGAATCATTTTCTTCCAAAGTTTTGTTTTCACAGTGAATTTAATAACAAGAAACTTTTCGTATGGGAGCAAGGATTTATGGCGTTTTTTCCATATTTTGGATTTTGGTAAATTCTTCTTCTTATTATTATTATTACTATTATTATTATATTAATAATAATTTTGTATTACTACTTTTACTTTTATTATTACTATGCAGTTTTTGCTTAGTTTCTTATGTTTATTCTGTCGTGCCAGCACTTTTTAAGTGCACGATCCCTAAAAGCCTGCAACTCTCATAGTAGGAGCAAGCTTCTTTTTTTTATAAGAAAAACAAAAAGTTAACTTCCTGTTTCGGGGTGGTCCACGGAGTCTGAGAAAGAGCGAAGGAAGGAGAAAGAGAGAGAGGTCTTGCACAGACTGTGCTACCTCGGGCTTGCGGGACTGGGTTATCGAATGTGGGTTACAATTTTGTCCGGGTCGCTGCTTTTAAGACATATTTCCAAGGAAACTTTTAATGATCACCCTGCGAAGGAGATAAGGTGGAGACTGGAATTCGGGAGGGCTTCGAAACGCTGTGGATCACCAACCATCCCCATCTGTATTTGAAATTTGTGTCCGTCCGAAAAATAAAAGGGAGGGGGGGGGGCTTTATTGGAAATTCTCTAACCCCCAGCGGGAGGCTTACAGCCCTTTCTCCAAAGTTCCTCCAAGAAACCTGAATTTGATGGGATCAAGTTAAGGCCACCAACAGATGCTTACGTTTCGACTTTTCATGAAAAGGTACTTTCAAATGTCATATTAGATATTATGAACATGTTTATAATTGTCGTTTATCTAGATCAATATGCATGTTGATAATGTTTAATGATTATTTTCTAATAAATCCGTGGATGGTTAGCTAGCGTGATACAAAGTTTTAATCTTGATTAGTGGTCATTATAAGATTTAGCAATTTTGATGACAAACTGGGTGATGGTTCATAAGAAAGAGAGAAGCTAAGTGTGTCGACCAAGTGCGGTTGTTTGCACGTCGATTAGCAATACAAACATGTAGCTATTTACCATGGTAAGGATAACACTTGTGGATTACATTAAATATGAAAACGTGCAATTAAAAAAAAATGTGGCAAACTGTTTCTGTACCAGCCTGCCCTTAGTGTGGTTAACAATATATCTGAAATAGTAAGTACAGTAGGGTGCGAAGTTACCTACTTTTAATTACTGCTTATTAGTAAAGCGTAACCACCCAGAATACTCATGTAATGGGACTGATATATTTTATTGCTCCCATCTGCACACCGGCTAAAAAGCCAACAGGCGCACCTTTCCAAGAGTAATTTCCCGCAGCTGACTAGTCTTTTTGTTTAATTTATGCGAAACACCGTATTTATTACATGAATTACACACGATTACCACTTTCAAACGCGCAATCAGGCAACTTTTACTAGCTGCTAATTGGTTTCGCAAATTGCAATATAAGCTGGTAAGTATTGTTTGCGTAGTGCGATTCTTTCTTGTTGTTATTTAATTTTTATTGTGGAGAACCCGTTTAAACGATTCAATGTCTGTGGTTGTTTTTCTCATTAGTCTATTTGTGTCAACCGAACAAATGGGGCATCATATTTTGGTTGCTTATTTTAACAGAAAATATGTATTTTTTCATTACCGGCTTTACTACAGACAGACCCCAAAAAGTCTTCTCTTCGTACGTCGAGGTCAGGGAATTCCTCATGGGGTCGTAGGGCAGTCTCGTAACAGCTGTTTCTTGTAACCTGAAATACTTTTGGTGCCAATATGTTTTCCAAATGTCGGTATCTGTCAGGAGTTGGCGCATAATGACATTATCTTTTCTCGTGTTTTTAAAATAAAAAAAATTGAATGGTCGTAGAATAAATAGTTGACAACAAATAGATATAATTAAAAGACAGTACAATAAATCTATAATAAAGGCAATAGTAATTAACAGGACCTGGATGCGTTGATTAGCCTACTCGGTTACATGTAAAAGTAGACCTACTGGAACTGCACAAATTGCCCATCACTGGAATTCCCTACCAGATGTTTTCAACTGAATACCTGGAAAAACAAACATGAAAGGTAATATTGATTGGAACAAAAAAAATGTAAAATTTATAACTAAGTATTTAGGTAAGGAATAGTACCCTCATATTTCACGTGCTCTGAACATGATATACAGGGGTGCAAATACACTTTTATATCTTGTTTAATTTTGCTCAGCATCTCATAAATAAAGATGCCTGCAGCTGAATGGTGAAATGTTCCTGTACTAACAATTTACAGGAACCTCTACTTGATAAGATTTTAGACAAGGCTGCCATGGTATCATAGCGTTTGTTCATTGAATTGGGATTCTTTCACACAAAATCAGATCCATGGAATGTTAAAATAAGGAAGCCAACGGATACATCATAATGGCAATCTCCTTTTTTAATTGAAGGATCTATCCTTGGTAGACTGTTGTTGTTGTTTTTTTTTTTTTTTTACAATTCTGGAACTGTATATTACAGCATATAATGCTGATATAATTAATTACATAGTTAAGTTAAATTTTTTTTTTTAAAGCTGGGTCTCTCATAATAGTTTCATCTGTGTAGCATTCAGGTTGTCTAAGCCCCTGCTTTGTTATTAGGATCTATTGCAATGAAGGGAAGCCAGCAGTTGGCCCTCTGATTATCTCCTAAAAATGGAGTATTTTGCAAGGTGTGCCTCCATCCTAGAGCAACGTGGCTTGAGGTGAGAAATAAAGGCATCTTGGGGCTGTAAATAATATTATTTATACCCCTAAAATTATTGTTATAATACTGTAATAAGCACATATTTCTGATCTTATAAAAAAAATTACGTTTTACAGATTAATTCCTGTTAGCTGTGCTCATTAAAGACTGAGACCCAATACAGGAGCCATTCTGTTTAATTGACTACTGGTTCGACAAATGTGTGTTTATTAATTTAGTCGTATTGTTTACCTTCTAAACAGGTCTATACACATATTATTTTATTTCTATTTTTATAGTCCGATAGTGTTGATTTTTCATATGAGAAAATCTTGTAAAAAAATTATGCTTACACCCGAGTATGCAAAAATAAAATATCCACGGTAAACTAATCTTACTAAGTCTAGGAGTTTATATTTATTGACTGCTAATGGACGTTTAAAATCATGGGTGACTCCTGATAAACTGTATATCGAGTCTATCCAACACCTACACATTTTTTTATTTGGCTGGTGGCCCTTTGATGAGCAATATAACTTTAACACTGAAATAAAGCCAGATTTATCCACTCGCAGTAAGGCAGTAACATGCCAGCTACCGTCAGATCTAAAAATCAGTGTCTCAATGACAGGGAGTCATGTTTGACACCTGTAACACACGTGATGGAATCACACATGGCAATGGGGCAGGGGAAACTAATTCTGTGGGGGGGGGGGTGGCGTTCGCAATGGATTCTAGCACTTAGCTGCTTTATTGGAACCATTATCTGTGTATGGAGTCACCTCATCTGTTTTCTCATGTGTTAATGTGTCGGTAATTAGAAGTAAATAGAAAATGGCCGGACCCTTTAAAACTTTAACACTCCAGAAATTGCTCAGTTCCGCTGAGCTGGAAAGACTCCCCGTTTCATGCATTTGCTGTATTGGGATTGTCCTCAGTGGTTGTCAATATTATTAAGCATTTGTGTGGAACAGCTCTCTGTTACTTTACTGTGTAAATATGTTCCTCGGAAGATTTCAGCTTCATCATCTGTAGTGAATGGCTAGTGTTATATATTTTAATTATTATTAATAATTAATAAGGATTTCAGTTATATTTTAATTAAATATGTTATATTTAAAGTTAGGTGTATAAGGCATGTGTATTATTTAAAATATAGTTAATATGTTTGTTATAATAAATCCATTTATCCGTAACATATGGGAAACCTTTAAAAAAGTACGGGACATGTTTAGAATTGAGCGTTCCTTTCCGATGTCTGGTGTGCAGTGAGAATGTAAGACAGAGAGGAACTCGTTTAACTGCTTAAGTGTGGCCAGGGTAGTCCTGCATTGACAATGAATAATAACGCAATGGTGCAAAGTATTTCAGTCAAACGCTTACCTAGGTGAGACCTTACGAGCAGACACAGCCCATTTCCAGCAAACATGCGTGACGGACTTAATTAACCCTTAATAAACACACTAACAAACACACACACAGATACCATTCAGGTCGTTATATAATGGTAATGGTTGGTGGAAGGGGTAACAAATTGAACTACAGAGAAGGAAAATAAAATCAGAACAACGCTTTAGCCCTATGGGGATGTGGTTACTCCACTTACTACAACCTTTTGGTTATAATTGAAAGACTTTGAAAGAATAAGTGGCAACCCTCTTCCTAACTTACAATCCGATCTTTTTTGTGGTAGTGTAGTTCCAGTTTTAATTGTGTGGTTGTATTGCCGTTGCTTGTTAATAATAATTATAAAACCAAGACTGAATCATTGGTAAGAGTGAGCCAGCCCGGGCTGATTGGTGTTCTCGGGGGACAGTGGTTAACACAGAGAAGTGTTCAGTCTAATCGTAGAGCTCGCTAATCACTCTGTAGTCGTTATACCCAAGCAAATGTTCCATAACTTAAACTGAGAGTAACAGAATGTGGAATTAATCTCCTGCTTCAATTACGTTCGTGTATAGGAAAGTACAGTATTAGAAGGGTCCTTTGGAGAATAATCTTTTAGCGGAATCTTCTCATCTTTGCCAGTATAATTGTAGTACCGTAGGGCGAGCTGGTTTCTCTATATCTGCTTTGACGATCCAATGGCCAAGGTTGAAGTCAGACATGTGAATGCACTTGTTCTGTGGCATGTGTGAACAGCTCCGTAGGGGAGCTTCCTGTTTCCCAGTGCCTGGTGGCTTGTGTTGAAGCCAAAAGGTGTCCCATTGATAGGAGAAGACCAGAGCAAACAAACCATACAGGAAGGTCCTTGCTTGAACTCTATCTTTAGCCTGATAAAGAGATAAAGGCCCCTTAGCCTCCCCTGTGTACAGGTGAATTTGGCTGGCCTTTTGGGGCGTGATTGTGGTTTCTGTGCCTGAGACCCACGGGGAGAGGCTGGGAGTCTGATCACAGGACAGCTTAATAAATCCAAAATGTAAAATCCTGCTGTTGCACACATCTGTGGTAACGTTGAGAAGGGCACTTTACGTTAAGTTAAGTCCCAGTAAAGGCACTGAACTGTCGTTACAGTGTAGGCTTGAATTTGTGAGAGGTCCCTGTTAAGCAGGTATCTTCCACGTATTTTCCAAATGAGTAAGCGATGTACATAAGAGAGGGTAAAGTGTGATGTGGAGAGACTAGGCTAATCCAGAGGAGGTAGGCAAGCAGCAACAAGTGTTGTGTTTCCCCCCAGATTCCATTTTCCGCCATGCAGCGAGGAACGCAGGTCACGTGACGCATCGCCACCCTCACCCCGCCTCCCACAGACCACCCTCACTGGGATCAGAGGCCCTCAATCAGCCCCTTTCACACCCCGTGAACCTGAAACAATCTCGCTTTAATAGCAGCTGTCTGTCCACGGTGATAGGCCTTCACTTCTGTGTCGCTCGGGGGGTGGGAAACACACAATGCTCCTGAAAGCCGCTCTCTTTATATCCCCTGCATGAGGGAGATTGGAATGAAAGTGTTGTTTCGTTCTGTCTTTCTCTGCCTTCTTGTCCCTTTCTGTCCCAATGTTTAATCTTACCCCAAAGACCCTCTCCCCTGCCGCCTTTCATTCACCTTATTCTCCCCCTGCCCCGTAGCTGCCCTTCTCCCTCTCTTCCGTTCCCTGTCAATCCACGCTACGTTTTCCTGATCATTCCTGGGTTTCTGTCTTATTTCTCCTCTCTGTGGATTCCCTCGATTACTGACACCTGTTAAGTCAGGTCAGATTCTGTTGGATTCCTATACAGTTAAAAACCCCTGTCGGATATTAAAATCAGTTGTCATTACGTGTAATAGTAAGGATATATTGCAAAATAATTGTACTACTGATGTTGAAAATTTACAACTTAAAAATATAAATCAAAGCTAAAAAAAATAAATAAAAATAAATCAGCGTTGCCCCAGCGTTCGATCTACCTCTGGGAATTACAATGAAGTTCCATCGGTTTCTTGTCGGGTTTCATCCTCCTTCTCTGATGTCGTCTTCTTCTCCTGCACTTCCTGAGTTCGCTTCTTTTCTTTCCACTCTCCTGCCAGGCATGCCCGGCTGTCCCTGGATGGCACAGCGTTAGATTAAACCAGTTAGGCTTTCATTGTGACCCCAAGGGATTGACCTCGGTGTGGAACACAGACAGAAGCTGCGCGTTGCGAGGCTTGTGATCATATTCTCAGTATGCGTTACATCCTGGTAGCTACATCTACGACACAAATGATTGCATGAACTTATGCTGTGCACAAACATCGGAGTGTTTGCGTGCGTCCTTGGGCATTCTTGCATAGGCGTGAGTGTGTGTGTGTGTGTGTGTGTGTGTGGCGTGCACATGTGCGCGTGTGTGTAAGCGTTTAGTGAAGAATGCACGTTGTTCGTCAGCGTTGAGCGTCGTTGCGCTGGCAGTTACAGAGTGGATCCCTCACCCTCCACCTCCCTCACTGGTCTGCCTTTGAATGGGGGTGGCTGGGGCTGAGCCTGGGATCTCATGTGGTATTTATCAGGAATAAAACCGTTGGTAATGAGATCCAGGTGAAGGCAAAATGGGAATCTTATGCAAGAGTGATCTTTACTCATTTCCCTGTTATGTTAGCTTTGCACATCACAATGAGGTTTTGATCAGGGTCTCCCTAGAAATGGAAGGGGGCGGTGGGGGTGTCTGATGCCAGGACAAAAGCTTAGAGAAACACAATCTCTGTGTGATGGAGGAATAGAGGAGATCTCTGTCTCTGAGGATTGCTTCCCAAGTCTCATTAAATGTCTTGTTTTCAGTTTTGAAACAATTGGCTAATCAGGCTAAATGTGTATACAACAACAATAAAATGGCAACACAAAGGCTAGGATCAATGTAAAACGGAAGACAATTGGGAATATATACTGTGTTTTGGCCAGGCCATGGTGTTTCTGGTGTTTACTGATGTCAGTAAATCTACAAACCATATTTGACATTCTGTGCTGTAGATGTAGTAGTTACTTGATATCATTGACATGCCCATGATTTCAATATAATTTGGATAGGATCCAATCCCTCAGTGATAATGTGTTTTCCCTTAGAAGAGGGACTCTTTGATAATATTGGTACATATTAATA
>JAOVYW010000101.1:342493-354632 GCA_025775045.1 Hiodon tergisus
GAGGAGGAGGAGGAGGAGGACGACTCAGATTAGGGGTTTATTGTAACTCGGAGTACATGCAGTAAGATTTCTATCTGAATCCAGCTGCTCTGTGTGTACAGGTGACCTGCGTGGAGTGCAGGGATGGTTCGAGCGGGTGGGTGCGCTGGCAGCTTGTCAGGACGCCGCTCAGACTGTGCTTCAGGGCAAAGGGCCTGAGGCACTAAAGGCCTTCCTGCAGAAGCAGCGCAGGGACGCCCAGCCCTGCGGTAACCCGCCTGAGGTGAGAGGAGGTGTAGGGTGGGCGTGAGAGGAGGCAAGGAAGGGTGTGGGCCCTGAAGCCAGGTGTCTGTTACAGGATGAGGATGCAGAGCGCGAGATGACTGAGGAGGAGATGCAAGCAGCCAGCATTACCTGGAGCCGAGGACTGGCCGACTGCCCTGCCCCCCTGGGAAGACAGCATCCCATGTGAGTTTTCACCGGGCCTTACTGAGAGTGGTCCGGTTACCGGGCAGTTTGTGATGCTGTGCTGTGCCGTGTAGTGACCATACCCTATACTGTCAGTCTGCCACAGGAGGGGAAGCGAAACGTCCTGATCACCAGTGCCCTGCCTTACGTCAACAACGTCCCCCACCTGGGAAACATCATCGGCTGTGTGCTCAGCGCCGACGTTTTCGCCAGGTGACGCCCCGCCCCGCCCCGCCCAGCCCAGCGTGTCTGTAGCTCCCTGTCCGGCGCTTACGCTCACCTCTGGCGTTTCTGCGTTTGTTCGCACCCCTAGGTACGGGCGCCTCCGGGGGTGGAACGTGCTGTACGTGTGCGGGACGGACGAGTACGGCACCGCCACGGAGAACAAGGCTCGGGAAGAGGGGCTGTCGCCGCAGGAGATCTGCGACAAGTACCACGCGGTGCACGCCGCCATTTACCAATGGTTCCAAATCGACTTTGACTATTTTGGTCGCACCACCACAGCCCGGCAGACAGAGTGAGGAGGAGTGTCTCGTCTGGGGAAAAACTATTTATAGAGCGTATTTTATATGATGGGGAAATGTCTGCCGGTCTCAGTCCTCCCTGGGTTACCCTCTTTTCCCCTCAGGATAGCACAGGACATCTTCTGGCGGTTACACCAGAGGGGGTTCCTAACCTCCGACACCGTGGATCAGCTGCGCTGCGAGAACTGCCAGCGTTTCCTGGCCGACCGCTTTGTGGAGGGGGTGTGTCCCCATTGCCGCTACCCAGAGGCCCGAGGGGACCAGTGCGACAAATGCGGTCGCCTCATCAATGCTGTGGACCTCAAGGTTGGTCGAAGCCAATGTCAGTGGCCCCTGCTTGGGAATATATAAAGAAAGAAAATAAATGGTAGATGCAGACGTTTACTCCGAACGAATGGAGTACGAAGGCAAAGGTGTCACCTAGGGAACCCACTGATGGTTCTGCTGTGTCTTTACCCCCCTTCTCTGTCCCAGGACCCCCAGTGTAAGGTGTGCCAGCAGACTCCGGTGGTCCGCTCCTCCAAACATCTGTTCCTGGACCTGCCCAAGGTAACATGGGGGAAATGCCAGCCCCTGAATAACCCCTGAAGGTTTTTTCCCTTTTCCACCCTCCCTGAGCCTGATGCCTCTCCCGATCTCTCTCGGCCTCCAGCTGGAGTCCCAGTTGGAGCAGTGGCTGGAGCAGTCAGTGAGTGCAGGAAACTGGACCTCCAACGCCCGCCACATTTCCCGCTCGTGGGTGCGGGACGGGCTGAAGCCACGCTGCATCACCAGGGACCTCAAGTGGGGCACCCCCGTCCCGCACCCCGACTTCGCCGACAAGGTGAGGAAACGCTCTGACGTTTGACGTGATGATGGGGAAAGGATTCCTTCGGACCCAGAGTGACGCGACTTTCAGCCAGTCTCCTCTCACCAGCTGGGAATGTGACCAACCTCCTTGGTTTTTAAACACCTAACAAAATTGTGCAAGACTCTTTCCATTGCCCCCACTTTAGGTGTTCTATGTGTGGTTTGACGCTCCAATTGGCTACCTCTCGATCACCGCTAACTACACTGACCAATGGGAGAAGTGGTGGAAAAACCCCAAACAGGTAAATTCTAATGAGTTCTGAATGGCAGCAGTTTGATTGATTCAAACTGGCCCTGTTTGATGATCCACGCTGAGTGATTATTCACATTCAAAGTTTTTTGGGGGATTTAACTTCTGTTGGAGGTTCTGTAATTTATTAGAGGGTCAAATTTCCAATGGAGAAGGTTTGAGTTGGATCTGGAGCTGCCTTGTCCAGTGGACGGGTGTATATTTTTCACCAGCGTTGATTTATCGCTCTGTGACGGACGTGAACGCACTCTCCCCCCTGTTGCTCTCTGGAAGGTGGAGCTGTATAACTTCATGGCCAAGGACAACGTTCCGTTCCACAGTGTGGTGTTCCCCTGCTCTCTGATTGGTGCCCAGGACAACTACACCCTCGTCAGTAACCTCATAGCCACAGGTGACCCACGAGACCCCGCTCGGATTCGCCTCCGGGAAAACGCCGGAGCGCGCGTTGGACGCCGCCTGCTCACGTTGGCCGCGCCACTCCTCTCCCCTCCCCAGAGTACCTGAACTACGAGGACACCAAGTTCTCCAAGAGTCGCGGCGTGGGCGTGTTCGGCGACATGGCCCAGGACACGGGTATCCCCTCCGACGTGTGGCGCTTCTATCTGCTCTACCTGCGGCCGGAGGGCCAGGACTCCGCCTTCTCATGGAGCGACATGGCACTCAAAAACAACTCCGAGCTTCTCAACAACCTGGGCAACTTCATAAACCGGTCAGTGTGGCGCTTCACCTCAGTGTCTCCAAGCCAAAACTGAATCGGTTGCTAGATCTTTACGTTGCCCTGGAAAGGCTTAGCCATATTTTGAGTTTCTTCAGGTTTTTTTTTCTTCTGTTCCGACGCAGGGCGGGGATGTTTGTCACCAAGTTCTTCGAGGGCCGCGTGCCTGAGATGGTACTTCGGCAGGAGGATAAGCGGTTGCTGGCCCAGGTGGGCTGGGACCTGCAGCAGTTCATTCAGCTGCTGGACAAAGTCAGGTGACGCACGCAGTCCTGGCCACACTCCAACAGCTCGGTACCTGCATGAGTCGTGGTCACCGAGAGCTAAGCTAAGCTGAGGTAGCACTGCACTTTAAAGTAAAACGCTGGTGTATGAACTTCTCTGTTGCTCTGAATGACAGAATCTAACAGTGCACTTCAATTTAGCTGCCACCTACTGGATTTTTGTGAGAACTGCAAGCCTCCATTTGACTGTAATTTAATGCGTCGCTTGCTGCCTTTGAAACAATAGTCAGCCATTCTTTCACATCTCGGACCAAGCCTGATCACAAACTAGGGGACTACCAAATTGTATGTGTGACGCGCGACCAGCTCTGTTGCGTTCTGACATGTGTGACCAGCTCTATAGCACTCTGATGCGAGACCAGCTCTATAGCGCATTGGCAAACTGGTGCGTTTTTTTTTCTTTGGCATGAATTTCCGTTGAGTACTATTTTTAATATCTTTAATATGGGAGGGATACAGCTTGGATTATTTCTGCATTGAAACTTATTTAGAGTCTCTTCTCTAAATCTCTGCTTAGTTGTGGTCCTGACCGCACGTTCAAGGTCGCGATGCAGCTCGGGATTTCCACACAGTGCCGTTTCAGAAGCGTTTCCCAAGGCCCTCGCTGGCCCGAGCCCTATGGCCTAGATTTCTTATCCCGATTGTGGGCCGACACCGGCCAATAGCTTGATCGACTTGAGTGTCGCCCGTGCCGTTGGGAAGGGCATGCCTCCTCTCCAATAAGCTCTTCACCTCACACAGGCCATGCAGCACGTGGCGTGTGAAGTGACATGGCCGCGGGGCTCGTAACAACGAACCGAGATTCGTTAGCATAATTGCAGTTTCCAGATGAAGTCAGTCAGGGAGTGACTCCAGGGCTGAAACAGCCTCTGGTCCTGAAATAATGAATGTCTTTGAATCAATATAGAAACGGCTTGATAATGAAGTATATTGCTCTGTCTAACCAGGTAACCTGCCTAGGCACGTAGCAATTTTTTATTATTTATGATTATGATTATTATTGCTTAAGAGGACGTGGACACTTCGATTCGTTGCCCCGAGGACACACGGGTTCAAAACTGCTAAGTTCTATTTGAAACATTCAATAGGTAAATAAGAAATAACTTTTAAAATACCTATTTTGTTTGCGTGTTACTTTAATTGCTTCTTTTGACTGCTTCTTTCAGAATTCGGGATGCCCTAAAGTGCATTCTGAACATCTCTCGCCATGGGAACCAATACATCCAACTCAACCAGCCCTGGAAGAGAATCAAAGGAGACGATGATGACAGGCAGGTTTTTAGCTGGCTATCTGCCCGCCTTTTCTCAGCGTGCACGCCAGTGAGCGCGGGCGGGTTGTTTGGTAACGACGGCACGTCTCTCCAGGCAGCGAGCCGGTACCGTGACGGGCGTGTCCGTGAACGTGGCCTGCCTGCTGTCCGCCATGCTGGAGCCATACATACCTGCCGTCAGCGCCGCCATCCGCCTGCAGCTGTGTGCCCCGCCCAACTGCGCAGACGCCATGCTCCAGGGCTCGGGCAACTTTGTCTGTGCACTGCCCGCTGGGCACCGCATCGGCCCGGTGAGGAGAAAGCCGTTTGTCGGGTGTAGAAGCCGCTCGTTGTTTATCCTCTGAGAAGTTAGGAGAGAAACGTTAAAAAGCACATATGAATCTGAGTGGTGAACGTTATGAACCACTTTGAACGTTGCCTTTCTGTGTTGCGTAGGTCAGTCCATTGTTCCAAAAACTGGAGACTGACCAGATCGAGGCTCTGAAGAAGAGATTTGGGGGTCAGCAGGTCAGTGATCGAGCGTAATGAAGGAAGGTCTCCAGATGGTTCTGTAAAGACTCGCTAAACCAAATAAGGTTTCGAATTAATGTTAAATGAACCCTTTCTCCATCGGCCGTTTCAGCTAGAGGAAGAAGAGTCCATGCGGCAGGTAACTGGGGCAGTGCTTGTGTTGTCGTTCAGATTGTTTAGCGGTGGCACTTAACGCTAACAGTGAAGTCCAGCCTTAACAAGACCTTTTTGTTCTAAGTCACGCTGTATGCTAAAATACTAACGTGAATCATTTTTCTGCACGCGTCCCTTTTGTTGGCCGTTACACATTTAATAAGGTTGTGGCTTGGTGTTTGGTACATGTCTGGAACGTTGTAGTTGGCAGTGAAATTATTTATTTTTTTGAGTTGCGTTTTCCTTTTCTGTCTTCCGTCACATGACGTTTCAGTCACAAACGAACGCCAAACCAGAAGCCGATATCAAGCCAACCCCTCCCTCCGCTCCTGCTGAGTGTGGTGTGGACCCTGAAAGAGCGAAGGCTTTGGCGCAGGAAGTAGCAGAACAGGTAAGATTAGGAATAAAGATCCAGGCAGAGGAACCCCCCCCCCCCGGGCCACAGCTCCTAACCACACCCCCTATTCTTCTCGACAGGGTGAGAGAGTGCGTGTCCTGAAGGCCCAGAAAGCGGAGAAGAACGTGATCGTTCCAGCAGTGGCCCAGCTGCTGGATCTGAAGAACCAGCTGGCGGTAGCAGAGGGCAGGAGTCCTGACGCCAACCCCAAGAAAGGGAAGAAGAAATGAACGGGTTGAGTAGATGGGGCTTGGGTTGACAGGGACAAATGCATCGATGTGGAGACCCTCGGGTGCCACGTTTTGAGCCACGTTTTGGTTCAGATGAAGGGAACTTGGTGCCTGTATACAAGGTCGATGCAAGAACAGCCCTATAAACCCAGTGTTGGACGTTATGCTGGATTTTACTTCGGTGCGTCTTAACTGAACTCCGAGGAACCTCTTTTCTGAAACCTTGGAATGAGCCAACTTTTTTTGAATAAAAGACCGTTGGACACTTGCCTTTTGGATCTTATTACCACTTTTTGTAACCGAACCAGTTCAGATCACGCATAAAGCAAGTACACGTTTCATGTGGTTAGATTTTAATTGAAACTTTATTAGGAAATACAGATACAGTACTCTAAAAAGTAACATTTGACTACAGTAACTCCTCATGCAAGTATTGCGTAACTAAGTATACAGGTTTTAAAAGTGATATGAATATACAGTATGGCAATAATAGAAGAGTAATATAAAAATAAGTGCAAGAGCGGGGTGGCACAGTACATAGTGTAAATATTACTGCCACTTTTTAAATGGGGGGGGGAGGGGGTTGCCAGTATGTGTTAGCACCCCACTAAATTTTTTACAATGGAAGCATAGGCTAAATAACTACAGTATAAACAGCATCAGAGAAACCTGTCATACAGTCCATGTCTTCTTCCACCACCCATTCACACACACGCACGCACACACGGAGCTGGGACGTGCAACCACACTAGCTGAGTTCATTAACAATGCCCGTTTTAAAGCCCTTGAGAGTAACCGCTAGATTGACTGGATGTTTAAAGGGATCGGCGAATACAGCCGTGTTAAACCAACATTTAAAAAAACGCACCTCGTAAACGTTCCCGTGAAACCCTCTTTCTTTCCAGACCCTTTCCTTTCTAAAGCTTCAGCGCAAGTTCTTCACTCTGCAGTCACAGAATAATAGGAACATGGCAATACCCATTTTACTTCACTACATTCCAATGAGACGCACCACCATCTGTCCTGCTGATAAATACACCCGTTAAAAATGACCAAACCTACTTCTCCCCTCCTCCGTTTTCATTCTCCAAACATCTCGCAAGATGTCTTCCCATCCAACTCAGCGACTTCCTGCTTAACCGCTTCAACGGCGTCCCAGTTTGACCCCGAGACATACTTCCTGCCCTCACGTCTCTCCCGTCAACAATTCAGCGGTTTCCGTTCGCGTCGACGACGGTCGCCTCGTCTCACTTGCGGTTGTCGACCAGTCTGGCGATGAGGGCCCTGCGCGTTCTCTGTACCTCCTCCCCCAGCTTCTCGATCTCCGCCTTCAGTCGCTCGTTCTGATCCGTCAGCTCCTGCACCTTCCTCTCGTTCTCTTGCTCCCTCTCTCTCCTGCTCTTCTTCGCGGACGGGGACGATTTGGAGGCGGGGGCGGCCGAGGGGCTAGTACTCCCCTTCTCGCTGCCCCTCTTGCGCTTTCCGAGCTGAGACGGGTGGGCAGCTGGAGGCGACCGAGGGGACGGCGGGGGAGAGCAATTCAGAGCTGGTGACTGCGACGCGGAGGAGGAGGAGGAGGAGCAGGAGGAGGAGTCGTGGACAGAGGGCAGCTCCTCTTCACTGGCCGCGGGAGAAGGTGGCTGCTGGTTCGGAATGTAACCGTTGCTCACCTCCATCAGCTCAGCTCCTCCTTCACTTAGCAACTCAAAGAACTCTGGTGGAAGCAGATCTCCACCTGCTGACTCCCCCTCCCCTCCCCCCCCTCCCCCCGGGGCACTCAACCCTGAAGAGGAGACTGGGCTCGGCAGCTGGTGGGGGCCGTCCTCCATCACCTGGTGTACCCCTTCGCCCCACACCTGACCGTCCGTCAGCCAGGTCAGGGAGCAGCTTTCCAGAACGTCCAGGAACTCGGGCTCCTTCTGAAAAAGTGAGAAGGAAGATGAGCCCAAGGGAATCTAAGATGGGTTCTTCCAGAGCAGCAGTGGGAACCGTAACATACTAAATGGGTTTCAGGCAAACCGACGGGACGGACGACGTACAGCAGTACATCACCAACCTCATGACCAGATGGGACCCGAGCTGGTTTAGCCCCTCCAGTGTCCGAGCCCAAGATATCCTGCAAGTCTTCGTACCACGCCTCCAGCTCTGCGCCACAAAGCGGCCCCATGCCAGGGGGATACGGTGGGGGCAGGTGCAACCACTCCGCGGTCATCTCACCACACAAATCGCAACGCACAGATATGCTTCCACACTGGTACACACTGGACCTGCCGCGAGAAAGACCGTCAATCTTCCGTGCTTTATAAAATAAAAACACATTTAAAGAGAGATACAAATGTTAAGAGCAAGGTTTATGAAATAACTTCTGGTATTTGAAAATTACACGCAGGGTCATCCCTGTGTTCTATGTGTAGTGACACCCAGTGAATAAACCTATGCACTGCACTAATTGAAAATGGCAGAAACAAAAACAATGATGTAATAACAAAAGCAAATTAATTTAAACCTTTAAAATTAACATGTTTTCGGCCATTCATAGCCATGTTGAGGTGTGCATAGATGTATATGACCGAATTCGGAAGTGTTGAAGGTAGGACGTTCACCTTTTTAAAATCACTTCTTACTCAAGTCTGCCGATGTGTCGTTGGCGAAAGATTGTTCCAAAAAGTCTAGAAAAGAAAATGACAAAATTGTAAAATTGGTAGATGAACCCTCAACTAATTAATTCCCACACAATGTGCAATTGCTGCCGTACGATTTAGAAGCCTCTTTGGGACTGCACGACTTATTTTTAATATAGACTTGTAAAAAGTGAATATTGCGCCACAGATCCAGGCATCTCGACCGGTATGAATCTCGCCTGCATTCAACAATAGCCTTTTGCTTCCCATCAATTAAAATCAAGTGCGTAGTCAATGTCGACGCTGTAGTATCAATATATTAAACAAATAAACAGGAAACCTGACACAGCTTTTTTGCCACAATATTTGTTAAAATATTTTGCGCGTTTAATCTGGAATTAGGTCACTAGTTTTCATGTAAACAAAAATGGATTTGACGCTCAATAGTGCCCCTTGCGCCAATCCGACACCTCGCCCGCATCGAGAACCCTCACACAACCGTTAACTAATACGAGACGCTCAAATGAAAGAATCGACAAGCGCTTGCTAGAACGTAACGATAGAGACAGAGCGACTACTTTTAGTCACTAAATAAAACGTGTATTTGGATGTGCTTCACGAACTATGTTGAGCATTTTAAAATATAATATTTAAATACAAATAAATGTAGTCGATAGTAGGCAAAAATGTCACTTTTTGTGATAATCGTACATATTTCTGTTTAAATAAAAGCAGTTATAAATTGTGTTTTTTTTTTTTTTTAAATGATGACCACAATCTTAACTTATTGGTATAAAAGTACTCTCTGAAAGGGGGGAAAAATACCCACCAAGAGCCGTTTTTCTAAATCGGCAACTACCACGGCAAAATATTTGGCTAGATGTGTAGGTAACTGAATATACGATGGAGTTGACTACATTATTTTAATTATTAATTATAGTTGAATCACATTAAGATATACGCATATTAAAATTGACCAATAAACCTCGCACCGAAACGCAAGGTCTCGTGAGTTTTAAAACGTAAAGATTGACATAAACCTTGATCTGTGGTTTTACATTACGTCATGGAACCAAAATCCACAACAGCGAAACAAAGAGGTATACGGCATCCAGCAAGTTACTAATTAATATGTGAACTGAAAGTTAAGGCAGTGATTTATACGCTTTAACCATTTTCTATAGCAATGTTATAGAAGGAAAATCTGGAAAAATACAAAATTACCAGACCGTTAACTAGTAGTTGTTTGGACAAAAAAAAAAAAAAAAAAAAAAATGACATTGGAACGTAGCGTGTCATAACACACTTAATTACAAAATTAGACCTTTTTTTGGTTTTCAAGTTAGCAAGCCAACATAAACGAGACTATTAAATGAGTACTGTTTTCAACACAGTGCTGCCGTCAAACTTCTGAACCGCCATCTAGTTAAGAGTTATCCAACTATCATTGTGTCAAACTCGGCTACACACCTCCCGGTAGATATTTTAAGAAAATGTCTATTAAAAGACATGTCACATCAAAATGAGATGGGCTCCTGTATTCCCAAAACAGGCATTGGAAGGTTGCCAACAAATACCCCATAGATTTTTCACAAGGCTAAGCCAGTATATCTAAGGATATTTCAAAGTTAGCGCAGATACAGGAAGCGAGAAAGCGAGCTAATGTCGTTACTCTGCACGAAAACAAAATTCAGAACATTTTAGCTTCCAAAAGACAGCTCTATAAACATTTTTTTTTAAAATTACTTACCCTTTTTCTTTTATTATTTCGCTTTTTCGACTGTCTGGGGTTTGGAGTATGTATATATTTTAGTTGCGATTGGTGATAGCTCATGTTAACCATTGTTTAGTATAAGTCACTGAATGTGAATTTTAGGAAACTCCCGGGGATCTTTATATATATAGTAAGCCAACCGAACTCTAAGAGCGAAGAGTGGTTGACAACCTAACTTTAGATGACTAGCGTAGAATAAAAATGGTCATCTGTGTGGACCAATAGTTGACGCACATTAAAGTTATTTTGCTTGGTGACATTCTCTGTGTGGATGAATGGCAAGAAAGAGGGCGTGCACAAGGGCATGCTAGTTGTTCCATGCTTGGTAGTTTGTGTGTTAAGAAAGATATGATGCAGTCAGAAGACGGCCAGGACGAATTTGGGGCGTATGGGAGTCACATGAAAAGAATGATGCAATCTTTGGCAACCCCTTTCCAGTCGGAGATAAGACTGGCAGAACCAGAGCATGTTTTATTTAACAGTCGTTCGTTAAAACATAAAAAAAAAACTATGCGACGATATTTCAAAGTTTCTGATCCATTTTGCTTGCGTTTGCATTCGCTATACATAGACTCGTTTTTACAGTGTATACTTGTTGACTTATACAACTGAGAATCGCCCCTTTTACCGGGATACGGGTAGTTTCCGCGGACAAAGGGCATTTTTGTTATGCTATTTAAATGGGTAAGATTCTGTGAATAATGTTGAATCGAAAAAAATATATACACCCACACAGCAATTTGTCCTATCGTCGTCCTTAACCAAAAGCAAGTTTTTTTTTCTTCAATTTAAAATACATTCAAATCTCGCGTCAAGTCTGTGGTGGGTAATGTGGGAAATTATTAGCGGAGAGTTAGCTCCTTTCGTTTTACTTCCGGTGTGCATAGACGCTGTTCACATGCCGATGTATTGGTTCGTTTATTGCAAAATGCAAGAGCTTGTCTGCATTTTCCTTATTTCCAATTTCAACTGCAACACTATTTATCAAGCGTACATTAATAAAAGTCATTTCCTTGCGAGATTTTTGGAAGAGGGTCCAAATTATAAACCAAAACATCTCGACACAGAACGGCGAAAAGAACCAGTTTCGATAATTAGGAAAGGATTTTCTCACACCTAAATACTCCACACCTGTGCTGAGCCGACTCACATGTCAGTGGGTTCTTGAAGCATGACTGAGCGGTGTTAATATGCTTATATCATTTTTATTTTGAATGTCTGAAGTCGAATACCACCATTGATTAATAGTAATGTTGATCTGGCTAAAATCGATTGTTCCGACGATAACAAACATGCTATTTTCAACGCACGCCGTAGTAGCTTAATATCTTTCTGCAAAATATAGACTGCAAAGCGCTCAATTCATACAGCCTAGCAACAGCGCAAGAGGGTTGTACGCGAGGATAACGAATAGAAAACCGAAATACTGTCTCCAGGACTTCGGCTTGAGCGCGAGTGGAGACGCTTTTAATACGTCACGATTCCGGTGGCTGTTGCTGAGTGATATAGTTTATATTCTCCTCCTGCAAAGGGTCCATAGTTTCGAATCCCCAGATGACACTTGGTGTTATATGAACTTGGGCGCACGTATTTTTTGTCACGGTTTCCTTATAATTATTTTACAAAAACTGATCAATTTATAATGATTATTAGTATATTAGTTCGATGAATAGTGTTCTGGCAAAACGACGACGTGGAACTATCGGAACCTGCTACCCCACGAATGTTGACTTTTTTTTTCAAGTGCCTGCGCGATCTCTTTTTCACGAATAAGTATATTTACGCACACAATAGCACGATTATTAATTATTACGATTTATTATTTATCAAAATTATACGAGAACTAAGCAAGGTACTAGTTCTTAACTGTGGGGCGACTAACAAAATTATTTTATTTTACATGGACACATTTATTTAAGATAATTTTCAGTGACCAAGACTGATTATTTGATTAGTGTATGAAATAAATGAATAGGTTTTGAGATCTACGGCCCAAACGACATTTAAAGTAGTTTTTACGTCAAAGTTATGAACCGTGCTACCGTGGTACTAAAAGCAATATCCCAGGCGCTCATTTTGAGCATTTTTCAAAACAATCATTATTAATAAAACTA
>JAOVYW010000101.1:390392-416294 GCA_025775045.1 Hiodon tergisus
ACACACACACACACACACACACACACAGACACACACACAGACACACACACAGACACACACACACACACACACACACAGACACACACACACACACACACACACACACACACACACACACATTCTCTTTTTGTGATCATTCATTTTAATAGAAGCTTAAAAAGGTTTTTAAGACATTGAGGTTTCGGGTTCAGCTCTCTGACTGGGCACTGCTCTTGGACCTTTGGGTAGAGTTTTTATTATTCCCAAACATCAGGCTGGCTTGATTCATTAAATGTAAACTACGTTACAATTCTGGATAAGAAAATCATTTAGGCAGACAAATATGACAAATATGATAAGGTTATATAAACAATTACGAGTCTTCATAAGCTATGCTGAATACGAATCTGTACCATGACCTCATTAAGTATAGTAAAGTTATTAAATCATATTTGTTTACATTCCATGACCAATATTCCAAAAACATTACCAACCAGGGCTCGCCTCTCTTCATACCAGGCTCAGCCAGGTTTGGTCTTTAATCTCTGAGGTGTGTTTATTTTCCAATATACTTTTGTAAGCCTGATTACCCAGCATAGGACTGTTGTAATTTAAGGTGTGACCCCTGAGGACCCGAAAACCGCCACTCCTGACGCACTGAGGTCCGTTGTCTCACTAGCTGGTCTCTGGAGGTGGTCTTTTTGCAGTGCGTCTATGAAGTGATTGCATGTCTTCGTAGACGAGAATATAAGGTACTTTCTACGAACAAAGTCCACCTGGAAGCGCTTTTCACTGAGAGCTTTCATCTTTCTCCGACTGGACAACTCATGTTCTGATACGCCACATCCTAGCTTTAGTGTACCAAACTTTGTGATTTTCCCTGTGTGCATACATTAATAATTTAAAAAAACAATACAGTCCGTTGGGCTAAAATAATGCCCCCCCCCCCCCTCCTCACCTCTCTCCTTCAGCTAATGGAGACCCACACACAATGAACTGCGTTGACAAAGTTCTGTACTTGCTCATACAATCAAACCTCTCCATGCCCCTGGGTGTAGGACCTGGGGGGTGGGGGGGACAGTTTAAAGTAGCACAAAGGCACAGGTGTCCATAGGCGTGACAGGAGACTCCACAGGGGGTTGGTTGTGGTGGGGTGAGGGCTCTCCAGTGCCTCTAGGGCAAGGCACCTACAATAATGGCCAAGAACAAGATAAGGCTTAAGATTGGTGGGGGTGGGGTGTTGACCTGAGGGGCAGCGTTGACCTGAGCGAGCCACGTCGAGACAGTGAGGTCGAAGGAGGTCATCTCCAGCGTTGGTATGCTATGAGTCGGCAGAGGTTCCTCTGTGACAGAGGAAAGATTGACGCTCATTTCTCATGGCTTCTCGAATTCCTCGGCCCTCACAGAGTAGTGTGTGTGCTCAGCGGGTCCACGTTGAGTATTCAGTATTCAAGATATCTTCTACAACTTTACAAATAATCACATTTTTCCCTATTTTGTCCAATGTGTGTAGAAATATAATGAACAAAGGTAGTTACATAAAGAGTTCAAAAAAATTTAATTTTAAAATAATTAAGATTATTAAATATTATATATTGTTATTATTTGGCTGTGACTGCCTGACTGTTGCTATTCGTAAAGGCAGTGAGTGATTCGAAACATTATCGTTGCTCCATAAAATGCTGTCTCTGTGATTACTTTCTTGCCGCAGAGAAATTCAATTCTGCTTTGTGTATTTGACACTTTAAAATGTACATTGACGGCTCTTTCTGAAGAGGGTATTTATGGTGAGAAAACTCATAATCCAGTTCAAATACAGGCAGTTTTGCTTGAAAGTATTCAATGTGGTAAGTAAAACATATATTTTGCTTCATTTTATTTATAAGGTGGAACATTTACTCACATTCAATCTGTATTACTTATATACCACGGTTGTTCTATCGCAACAATCAACCATGACTTAACTTAAAATATGTGTCTCCAGAAACCGATTTATCCTGATCTGTTCCACATTTTATTAATAATTACTGCTTATTTTGTACTTTTTGAAAGTTGTATTTTAGACTCTTTACTACTTCAAAATGAATCTATATAAACACACACATACAGAAAACATTGTGTTTTATTCGTTCCAAAAATGCTTACTATAAAAAAAGCACTGTTCGGTATCTGATGGCATTCTGACTGACGTTTTGCCCAAACCAGCCTCATTCCATTTTTTCAAATGTAAGCCACTAAAGACTTCCTAGGAACATTTTAAAAGGCGAGGGATTTAATGGGAGGGGGGAGGGTAGTGTGGTAAGAGAGGAAATACAGAACCAATGAAAATGATGGAGGAGGTTAGCTGATGAACAGAAACCGGTTTTAAGAGGAGCTCACGGAAGCCGAAATCTGACAAGTGGCCCGGGAGATTAAAGGGACGGGGAGAGGGTGTGAGCAAAACAACAAGACAAAAGGGAGATTAGTCGGAGAGGGTGAGAGAGAAAAGGAGAGAATGAAGGAGAGCAAAGGAGAGAGAGAGGCTGGGTTTGGAAAAGAGAGAGACAGAGTTGGCAGGACTGAGGCGGAGGAGTGTGGTGGTTCAGAAGTCCTCCAGAGCGAGGCGCCAGTGTGTCCGGCGGGGGCCTGACCAACAGTCGCTTCACCACCACCCCCCCAAAATCACGGCCACAACTCCCCTTCCAACCAACTGGCAGGCAGCGTGTATCAGGAGCTGCTGCATGTTTATTTAATATCTCTGTGGTCCAACACACACACAGACACGCGCGTGCACAAATACACACACACACACACACACACACACACACACACACACACAGACACGCGCGTGCACAAATACACACACACACACACACATACTCACACACACACAGACACACACACACACACACACACACACATACTCACATAAACACACACACATACTCACATAAACACATA
This sequence comes from Hiodon tergisus, assembly GCA_025775045.1. Taxonomy (NCBI): domain Eukaryota; kingdom Metazoa; phylum Chordata; class Actinopteri; order Hiodontiformes; family Hiodontidae; genus Hiodon; species Hiodon tergisus. The sequence continues at coordinate 393,312 of JAOVYW010000101.1, forward strand.
CATAAACACGCACTTACAGACACCAACAAAACACACGCGCGCGCACACAACTACACACACACACAGACATGCACGCGTGCACAAAAACACATGCAATATATATATATATATTTCAGTTTTTATTAAATACTGCCGGACAGTGGGTAGAAGAGGAAATTCCTGACACAGCACAAAACTGATTGACTCCATCAAGAGAAAGAGAGCTGGCACATCTAACTGAAAGGAAAAAGCCGTGAAAAAAAACTGATCAAGTTGTGTGTTTATGAGGACAGAGAGTTTGAGTGTTAATTCTTATATTAAATGTTGATGCGTTTCTGAAAGGAAGTCTCATGTATCACAGAGAGTAAATCTTACCTTGTTTACTGTGTCTGAGGAAGGAGCTTGGAGTAAGATCTGTGTTTTTTTTAACTATAAAATAAGATAATATATAATATCGTTTAATCATTTTTTTAAAACTTTTAAAGTAAATAAATATGATGTGTCATGGTGATTGTACACTGGGTGTGTACAGAAGTACAAACTGTGTACGTGTTTCTCCATGTGAAAGCGAGACCTGTATTTGGGCACATGTGAAGATTTGTTAAGGCTTACAGCTCATATGCACACACCATACTCACCATTCCCTACAGCTTGTATGCACAGATCATGCCTTACAGCTCCTATGCACAGATCATGCCTTGCAGCTTGTATGCACAGATCATGCCTTACAGCTCGTATGCACAGATCATGCCTTGCAGCTTGTATCCACAGATCATGCCTTACAGCTCCAATGCACAGATCATGCCTTGTAGCTCCTATGCACAGATCATGCCTTGCCGGTTGTATCCACAGATCATGCCTTACAGCTCCAATGCACAGATCATGCCTTACAGCTCCAATGCACAGATCATGCCTTGCAGCTTGTATGCACAGATCATGCCCTACAGCTCCTATGCACAGATCATGCCTTAAAGCTCGTTTGCAAACATCATGCCTTACTCATTACGGAGCAATTCCTTCAGACGAGAAATCCCTTAAACAGCCTTGGTTTTGGACTGAAGTTATCCCCTCTGTTTCCTCGCTCCCCAAGAGCCACCAACCACTGCATCTGCCAAAAATAACACTGGAGCGCCACTCGAACCCGCGCCTCGCCGCAGAGCAGCACAACCACGGGAGTGGGATCAAAACACACACAAAAAAGGAAACACATCATATTGGGGTAGGAAAAAAATGGTTCATTTAACTATACATTTTTCCCCTCTAAGATATCTTCTCAGAATCTGCAGAAAACCAAAAGAGAATTACACAACTTACTGAATGGGGCCCTAACGCAGACACTCTCTTTTTTCAATTCTCCATCATTCATTTTGGAGGAAACTTAATAGGGATGTTCATTCAAACTTTTTATCAGATAAAAAGTTGTTTCTGTACAGTTCTTATTAATGATTATGATTACAAGAATTGTGGCTTTTTTTTCTCCAAATAATTGTTTCGTAGGAGATTACTGTGCTGTGCTTGGAAGTGAATGTTGAGACCATTCTACCAAACATGTTAGTTAGTTTGCCACAGACTAACGTAAACTACAATACGCAGTGAAATCGGAGCATCCTCGAACTACCGTCTACCCCCATGTTTCATTACCAGATCAGTTCAGGTATGTAGTAAGCTTTGTTTGAAGAAATAATAAAGAAAAACTGCAGAACATGTTTTTTCATTTAATGTTTTTTTTAATATAATTTGACTTTTCGTCCAAAGAAAGAAATTAAGATTTTGCAGCGATATGAAAACCAGAAACCCCTGCGGCCCTGAAGGACTGAAGTTCTTAACCACAAAGTAGTTTACTGGCAAGAATTATAACACAATAGTCAAATAAATGTAGTAAACTACTGCCCCCCTGCGGTGGAACACACGGATCTATTTTAGATCTATTCTTTAACTAAAGATACGGAGATATCCGTCAGTTTTTGCCTAGTATAATGGTGGCCTCTAGGTGAAATACATTTTGTTAGTTTATTCTCAAAAAATGCGTTTCATTTAAGAATCGGTTTTTACCTTCATGTTTGCCACCTGTTTGGCTGAAGTTGCTGTAGTAAATTATTATTAATTATTTAATTAACATTTAATATTTAAAATATATAAATATGTTTTATATATACATTTCGTGTTTTAAATATATATATATATATATATATATTAATAATGTGCAGTGAATTCGTTGTTGCAGGGAACTGCTTACTATAAATTGTACAAACACATGAACAAAGTTATAAACGGGTAGAATACGTCACGATGATTTTTTGCAAGAAGCTTATCAGGTACTTCCATCGAAAACAATAAATAATCTATTATATTTCTTCAGTTTATGCTATCTCAGATAGTATGGTTAGCTTCAAATCACCACGGTGATACGCGATTTGTCAAAATGGAGCCAATGAAACACGATATATTCGCGAGAACCTATGAAAACGCGGGATATTCGCCTGTCTGTTACCTGTGATGACGTCTCACAAAGACGTCAAAATAACGCTGCACTCGATGCAATGATTGTGTAGATGCGTATTATCGTTCACCGGTGGTGGTTGGGGGGGGTCACCTTATAGTCATGTTGTTGCTACAGCGGCCGTGGGAACCGTCGATGAAAACAACAAGTCGTTTTGTCCCGTGTGGGAGTATCTGCAAACCGAAACCCTTTGGCTTTTTCTCTGTAAGTAGGGAATGAACGACGAGAAAACGCCGGGAAACTGTAAGAAAAACTCTGGGTGTTCCAGGTACGGTCACGTGGGATAGATAGCCGGACAGCTAGCTATATATGTCGCCTTTAAAAAATGGCTAGCTACTAGCTAACTGCTGGGAAATACAGACTTTTATTTCCGAAGGATTGCACTGCATTCCATTCCATTCCATTTAAGAATTCGGAACAACTCGTCTCTCATGACTAAACTTGTGGTTGATAATAGTTGCTATCATTCAGTTAAAACTTGATATTTTATTTGTGAATTTGTTATGCCCTAATTTGCAATTCCTCCAGAAGGTAAACGCTACTACGAGCGTTACTACAGTGCAAAACAGCGCCCTGTTAATGTTGATAAAACCGGTTAGCTTGAAAAGCATCCTGGCCAACGCACATGGAATATCTGAGTTTCTGTAGCTGAAATGCACACGTTGTATTGTGAACATTGATTTGGCTTTAACTCAACTGGTTTTTACAAAACTGCTATGGGATGTTGTCACATTCATTTGACCGTTCTGAGTGAATCCCCCCCCCCCCCCAAATATCTCCCTTATCACAGTATTGAGCAAATGCTGGCTGTGAACCCCGGGAAGACGCCCATCAGTTTGCTGCAGGAGTATGGAACGCGGATAGGTAAGACCCCAGTGTACGACCTGTTGAAGGCCGAGGGTCAGGCCCACCAACCTAACTTCACTTTCCGCGTATCTGTGGGCGAAATCAGCTGTACCGGCCAAGGGCCCAGTAAGAAGGCTGCTAAACACAAGGCAGCTGAAGCTGCCCTCAAGATGCTGAAGGGAGGTATAATGGGGGAAACGGGTGGAGGTGGTGGAGGAGGAGGAGGAGGAGGAGTTGGTGAAGATGATGGAGGAGTTGGAACAGAGGTACCCAATGATGGAGTTAGGTGAGTGTGTATGCTTGTATGTACTGATTTTGTGTACCCGCGACATCTGGAAGTTTTGTTTATTTGCCCCGAAAGGCTGGCTAGCCGTTAGGTGTTTCTCTTCTTCATCGACTACTGTGTGATGATATAAAATGTGTGCGCCAGTGAGTTGTTCTGAAATGGTAAAAGTGTAAAGGTGATTTTTTTGTTTTTTGTTTTGTTTGTTCCTTTCAGCTCCCAGCCGGAGATAAAGATGCCCAGCTCTACACAACAGGCAGAGTGTAACCCAGTCGGTGCTCTGCAGGTGAGGTTTAAGGGGAATAAAACTGTGTGGAGGGCTCTGATCACACGCACCCCTTTCTCTTCTTTACCGCCCTGGAAAACGGACTCTCCTCTGACAGGAGCTGGTGGTGCAGAAGGGCTGGCGTCTGCCCGAGTACACGGTCACGCAGGAGTCGGGGCCCGCACATCGCAAGGAGTTCACCATGACCTGCCGGGTGGAGAGGTTTGTTGAGATCGGTGAGTCTGCTGATTCCCTGAAAGCTTTCCTCCCCACCCTCTTGCTCTAAACGTCCCGTAGTGATGGTTTTCCGTGCTGACCGGTGCTGTGCGGTTTCCCGGTTTCCTCAGGCAGCGGCACGTCGAAGAAGCTGGCTAAGCGCAACGCCGCGGCAAAGATGCTGTCCCGTATACATGACGTCCCGGTGGACCTGCGCAGCAGCCATGAGGCTGACGCTGAGGACGACACCTTCAGCATGGTGCTGCGCGTTGCTTACTGCGCGCGCGTGTGAGACGTCAGATCCACTCCCATCTGACCAGAAACGGGGCACGTTCGGTCACGAACGCGACAATGCCTTCGAAAGCCGTTTCAATGTCTCACCCCCCCCTTTAAAACTTTCAGTCGTCTGAGTATAGGCGGCGCAAGTGTGAAATTTAAGCACACTCGAATGTCATTTGTTGTCGTCACTTGCTGTCCGTACGCGTTATATTACAGTCCCTCGATTTTAAAAACGTTTCCTCCCGTGCTCCTTCCTCCTCCGGCCAGGGTTTGGGCAACAGACTGGAGGGCGGGAAGTGCAAGGGGTTTGGCTGCACGTGGGACTCTCTGCGGAACTCGGCGGGGGAGAAGATCCTGCAGCTACGCAGCCACCCACTCGGTCTCCCCAGCTCCAACTTCTGCTCCATCCTGAATGAGCTCTCGGAGGAGCAGCGCTTTGACGTCAGCTACCTGGATTTGGGTAGGCCCCGTCGAGAGCTCCCTCGTTGGCGTACCCGTGCCCCGGCCTCAAAAGGAAGTGTCGCGTATGCTCATCGTTTAAGGGTACAAACTCGGTGAAATTCTGCCCATAAATCTGCCGTTTTAATTATTTGTACCGTTCTTTGCGCAATTGCCTCTTAGCATTTCTAAAACTCAAATTCCTTGAAGCTATGATAGTACGCTAACGCTAAACATCTGTCGATCATGATGTCTCCTTCCTGTCCTTAGAAATGATGTAATGACGCCTGTACTTTAACCCCTCAGTACGTGCCTGTGCCACAGTTTGTGTTCTTTCCTCTCTTCTCCCCAGAGGAACGCAGTCTCAGCGGTCTGTGCCAGTGTCTGGTGGAGCTGTCCACCCAACCCATAACCGTGTGCCACGGCTTCGCGACCAGTCAGGATGCCGCCCGTGCCAACGCGGCCCACAATGCACTTCAGTATCTCAAGATCATGGCTGGTGGGAAATGAGCACATTCTTTGCTTTTTTTCTTATACAAGCCTCTGACCTTTCACGTCTGATGGTGCCGCAGAACTGGAAGCCCTTCACACCCGTGTGTCACCTGTGGAATGAAACGAGCCGTGTTCTGGTGTACCCACCGGGAAAAGTCGTAAACGTACAGTAGGAATGCAAAAGAGGCCACGATACACAATTCTTCCGGTTTTTGGGTGCAGAACAGAATTCCAGAGATGTTGTGATTTGAAGAAGTATGGACTTTGCACACTGATTTACTTTTGGAGAAATATTTGCCTCACCCCTTTCGTGTTTATTAGTAGCTCAGTTTGTTCTTAGGGTGTAGTTTTTTGGTGGGTTATCAGTTTTTATTTTACTTAATGTTGTTCACACATTTTATATCTTAATGCGTCAATTTGTAATAGGGTGCTGAATCGACATAATTTAAGATCGGTAGGTAATGAACGTTTTAATATAGTCTATTTTATACCTGGTAAAATTTCTGTTGTCTGTCCAGGCCTTAACCTTAAACGTGTACTAATGTTTCATTCAGGATGCTCTAACCCTTAACTGATGCTGTGATTGGAACATTATGAGAGATGAAAGATGGTCCGTTTTGTCTGACCTTTACCAACAGGAGGCTGAGCTGCGACATTTAATCATAGTATAGTCTGCCTTTTTTTTTTCTCTTTCTGTTGCGTGCTTGGGTAATGTAGTCCTGTTGAGGGCAGAAAGCTTTTACACAGATGTGACAACCCGACCTGCCCAGGGTGGGGAGCTCTTGGACTCACTTGGGTGAAATTTGAAATTTTTATATAGCATGTTGTGACGGCTCATCATGCATGTGTGTGTTTGCATAAGTCTGTTGCCCGTCTTATTTTTTTATTTAAAAAGAAAAAAAAAATTAGCAATATTTCGGTATAATGATGATTTCTGTAGCTATTAACATTAAGTGCTGCATCCCAAAATCTGGGTACCTCAGGGTGTGTGTGTGTTTAGCTGTTGGTCTACACACAGGCCTTTGCAACCATTTCCAGTTCATTCAGTTGGCACTAATCCAGATCTGGTGCATGAATGGAATTAGGAAATTAACTAAGATCTGGGTGTGTGTCCAAGTTGCTGAACTGTTTGGCTGATTGGAACAGCTGGCAGGGGGAAATGTGGTAAATGAGGTCTGATTTCCAAAGGTGCTGCGCTAACGGAAACTCGGACCTTTCCACAGAAGTGCCGCTGCTCTCTGAGTTAGGGATGGCAACGGCGACGCTTTGTAAATGGGTGGGTCTTGACAAAGACGGGGTGCAGAGGACTGGTTGTGAAGCGTGCGCTGATTGTGTGAAATTGAAGTAATGAGGAAATAAAGGAAGTTGAGTAATTCAGCATTTGTCCAGCGGGGGGGAAGCGTCATTGCTTTTTGTAAATGAAATGTAGTGTTGACTACTTTTTAAGTACCTGTCCACAGGGTACTTGTTTAGACTAATGGCAGTTTGATTGGTGGTGGTTAAGGAACGTGACTTTTAACCTTGAAGTTTGTAGGTGACTCTTGAGACACCAAGGCATTATGGAAGTAGCTGTATAGTGGAGTTAAAAGGTTCAACTTGTTGCATAAATTGCATCTGTAATTCACGTATTTCTTTTGGCACACATTTTAACATCAAGTATTGGTATTTTTTTAATGCCGTATCTACCTCTGGCATCAGAGTATATGAGCTCCACTCAGGGGGGGGGGGGGGTTCTTTAGCTACAAGATATTTCAATGCTTGACCTAGGAGGAGGTAGTTGTTGGCCGTTACTGCATGAAATGTCTTGATGAAATCTGATGGTCAAACGTCTGCAGCGAGGATGAAGTGACAGGGTTTTTGTCTTGAATTGTAAAATGTTGTCATGTGGGTGTGTTGTGAAAGATGCATTCAATTGGATAAAAAAAAGGTCCTAAGTATCCCACACAATTTTATTAAAGGTCTTGTTTGTTGCAGCCTTTTTTCTTTTTCTAATGTATAAATAAAATATAAATAATTTTTCATGTTTGTCTTTCAAGCCTGCTTTTCTTTTCGTTTTGAGTTAGTTTTCCAAAACTAGAACAAACGGGTCGCTTTTCTGAGCGAGTTTTCAGGGGGCCTTCCCAAATGCCGACCCGTCTAGGAAAAGGACGCTGTCTGGTAGTCTTCCTCTGCGTAGCCACTGCTATCCGACTGCAGGCTTTCCTCCCGGAGCAGTAGGTCTGTACAAAAGGATTTCAGTGTGCATCTATATGTACTGTGAAAAGTGGTTAATTCACGCTGAGCTAAAGCAGTTACTGTGATGTCAGCCATAAACCCTCCCACCCTTCCTTCCTCACACTTCAGAAAGATTCACAGGTTTGTAAAACTTGAGTGCTGAATTTCATTTTAATTTAGTTTCGGCAAACATACTAGCTTTTTTTAAACGGTCAATATTGCAAAGCTACTGATTGCATTGAGTACTGCATGGTCTGCACTTCATAAAACTTTTAAATGAGAGATACTGCTGCAGTCACAAGTCTTTCATCGGTGTGTTATTCCCTAATGAGGCTAAACGATAACGCAACCTGACAGTGGTGCATTTGAAACGGGACGGACCGACTCACCGCTCTGAGTGACGGCTGACGGCCAGCTCGACGCCGTTAAGTGCGTTGCCTCCGGTTGCGCCGGGTCTTCCTCTACACTGTGCACCTGATGAGTACAGAACGCGTGGAGGTTAACCCACCCATTCGGGAATAGGGACTTTCATCAAAGCGCACTTAATGGCTGATGGGGCCAGTGAGAGGCCGGGGGTGTGGCGTTCCGCGCGAAGAAGGAGGGCACAGGGAGGGGGGGTAAAGCCATAACTACCTCCTCCATCTCGAACGAGTTTCCCTGCTGGGGGCTGTGCGTTCCTTGTCCCAGGGCAGGGTGCTTGACGGGAATAAGGAGGTTCTGTTTGGGGTCGGGTTGGCTCCCCCTGCTGTCTGTGGGGGTGTAAGCGCAGCAGTCGAGCTGAACGCCTGGGGGACTGGAGACCACGTCCCCCTCCCACCCAGTTACAGTGATGCGGCACCCGGACTCACTGTGACTGGAGAGGGCACGGGGTCTGCGCTGAGGACCGCCTCCCACGTGTGATTCGTCCTCCGTTGCCTTGGCAGCGGTCTCTAAGCTGGCAACTCCTGGAGCTGACTCTTCAGTGAGCCCAAGCTGAGCTCCTGAAGGAGGTATGGATCTACCATTTCTTTGGTCATTTTTATTAAGAACGCCAGTCGGCGATGTTGGTCTGTCTGTTCTTGGGGGACAGTTAAAGATCATCTGGTGCACGCTCTCCACAATCTGAGGGCAGATGACATCGTGTGCTCCCACAGCCAAGCCGGAGAAACGAGGGGGCGTAGAGTGAAGAGTCGGATGGCTCAATCTCTGGGCTACCTCTGGGCTGGGTGGACCTGGGTCTACTGGATCCAAAATCATCCTCCTGGGCCCAGGTCCTGTTCTCGGGAGGCGAGTCCCGTTTGTGTGGGACTCGGTAGCTGTTCCCCTGTCCCTGTTCTGGACCCCCTCCACCGTCACTTCCTTCTCCCCGTCTCCATGTCTCTCGATAGATTCCCCCGCACCCACCACACTGGGTTTGGCTGCCCCCTGCTGGGCGCTCTTGGGGTTGTCCATGACCGCCTCCACCAGGTCCGAGAGGCTGCCCTGCTTGCGTGGGGAGGGCAAGTCAAACGAGCGGAAAGAGGGCCCCGTGTACAGGCACATTTTGGAGACTGTGTCTTTCAGGCGCTCCACGGGCGATCGAGGCTCGCTGCGGACGTTGCTGAAGAAGCGGGGCGCAATCTTGGTATCCATGGGTGACGGGGAGAAGCTTGCGTCGGGCGGAGCCAGCTTTTGGAGGGGCGTTCGCGACACGTGCGAGTAAAGGGAGTAGAAAGCGTTGGCCATAGCTGTCAGGACCTCCACCTGTCGGAAGCGACCTGCGTGGGAGGAGATGGGAGTTTGGTGAGAGAGAAAACGTGTAACGGCTCAGCGCCGAGCCGTCATAGTGAAGTCGGCTGAGGGGGTGGTTGGGTAGGTCACCCAGGATGCCACGCAGAACGAGTGACGTTGGGGGGGAGGCTTACTGGCGAGGGAGAGGTCTGGGTCCTCCTGATGCAGCCGGCCGAGCTGGGATTCCAGGAAGAGGCGGAAGTTGATGCCTCGGAGCTGGGAAGGGAAGCTGAAGAAGCGGGCGGGGATGTGGGCGGTGACCTGCGGCTCGTCGCACCCGAACCCCAGCTGGTACAGGGTCTCCTCGGCGTCCTCTGCGCACAGCTCCAGCACCTCCGACACGCTTGGTACGGAGAGGAGGCGAGAGGAGCGCCATGAGATCACAGGAGTCGCCGAGTACGTTTTTGGTGGGGGTGGGGGGCGGGGGCGACCTTGGGGAAACTCACCTTGAGGCCGTCTTGCTGGTGGCGGAGGAGAAACAGCTGGACCCCATGCTGTGGCCTAGGTTCAGGAACGGCAGGCTGAACTGACGGGGAGTGCTACAAATCAACAGGAACACACGCCATCAGGCACTCGGATGGAGGAAGACCATCGGACACGGGGTGGCTGTATTCAGGGGTTAACCGCCTGGCAAGACGCACTCTAACCTGGTCGACGGTCCTTTGTGTCGCCTACTGGGTGGGGGCTGCAGCAGGGAGCAATGCCTGCAGCGTGTAACAGGTTAACCTGGGTTATCCAGTCCTCACCACTCCAAAACCACCTTCCCTTTTCCCTTACATGAGTACGACTCCTTGAGGTTTTTAAAGGTTTTCAGAGCCCTGACAGACTCAGAGAGAGGCTAAAGGACGCGTCTGAGTGTGAATACAACCGAATTGACGAACACGTTAGCTGTTTGCAATGTCTCCGTTTTAGGTTTCCAGTGGCTTATTCACTAATCTAAGGGTTCTTTAAGTAGTTCAAGATGATGAAGTCTCCTTACCCAATTCCCAGTCCATCGTCTTCGATATTCAACACGGTTGCTGAGTGACAGAACAGTCAGATGGTCACATATGAGCAGTGAAATATCTGCTGCCCTTCCTTTTTCACAATGATCACACCGGTTCACCCAGCCACAAATTTGACGTTCATTTACAATTAAAAGAACTTGAAACTGCGTTCCAAAGTACGACCGCCTGGACTAGGTTTGTTCAGTGGGTTTGCTGACTGAATCGTAGTTGGATCAATACATCTGTTTGTACTAATAGCATTTCTGTATACAGTGTTCTATTCACACATCCGGCGCCATTCTAAACTAAATGTCCCCGAGAGCAGGCGATGGTGCTCGCTCTAAGGGACTGGGTTGGGTGAGATCAGCCGACACTGAGCACAGAATGAGGGCAGTCAGATCCCCACGTGTGCTTTGTATATCCCCCCCCCCCCCGTCCAATCAAAACGCAGAACGACGAGACATGCAGGAGAATGGGAGAAGGAAGAAGTGGAGGCTTTTAACAAAACAAGTAGCCCATTGTCTCAGTGTGCCGCCCTCCTGAAGTCGTCTGCTACTCCTGAGGTTTTTTTTTAACCTGCAGACATGCATCAGGGTCACAGTGAAGAGAAGACGGATATCTGGTGTCTGCTGTCAGAGCATGTGGCCAGAAATAGAATTAAGGGAGAAATATATATATATATATATATATATATATCGTTGTGTATTGATTTAGAAATGACACCTGCTGAAAATGAGTCTGCACTCTGTTTGTCCAATGGGGAAATTCCTGACTGTAAAACATTCCATGAGCTATCTGTCCCCACCGCAGTGAACAAAACGGAATATCCCATTAGAGGTAAACGGAAGAGAGCTAACTCTGACGAATAGATAAATGCAAGGCTGAGGAGGGGTTAAACTTGGCACCGGCCCCGCATTAGAGCCCGCTCACACACGAGCGAGACGGATGAAAGACACCAGCCACGTTAACCCGCATGGCAGTTCAGATACGAACACACGGCGAGAGATTCCCCTTCCTTTTCTTATGATGTCATTTATCCCTTTCCTTCCATGTTCCGTGGTATAAGTATAAGGATAAAAACTGTGGTTGGGTATTTTGTGGGCTGCCAGATGATCCAAGGATGAGCCTATTTGATGTAAGCTTTGACAACCATTTATTAAACTATGACTCAGATCAAGGCATTGAAGCGCTGTTTCCACTCATTTGCAATAAATGCGGGTGCAAAAACACACAACAAGATTTAGGTTTTTAAAAAAAATCTACATATGGCCTTTTCTCACCTTCAGCACCCAGACTCAAGTTATCTTCAAAACTGCCTCCAGTTTTCACCAAAGGTTCTGGAACAACAAGTGGATTATTCAGCTGGCACCTTCTGAAATGTTCCGCTAAGAAAACAAATGACTGGAATTCTGTGACCTCTTCCGTAACACTGGTTTACTTAAGCTTACTTTAAATCTGTTTTCAAAAAGCCAACGCGGTAGCCAGAATGTACACCACTGTAGCCAGGCAATCTGGCTTTCAATGCGTTCACGGAGAGAGAAAACGGCTCAACTTGCTTAACGTCTCTGCTTTCGGAAAAAGATAAGCATTGAAACTGTGACGCGGCGCTGCATCTGAATGCAAGGGCAATTCATCAAGTTAAACTACTCACGTCCTTAAAAACAACCGTTTACGCGAATTGTCGATTTTTCCACGTAAAACATCTGATCACAAAAAAAGAAAAAATGAAAAACACATGAAAATTTAGCTAAACACTTAAAAGTGTTGACAAACTGATGAATAATGATGGAGACGCAGACTGCACTGGGAATAATATTATTATATAATATATAAGATTATATTATTATAATCTTCACACAATTTGTTAGATCCTTTTAACTACATGTCAAAGCACGGGCTCAGAAGCACACCGTTTGAATGCCGTTTTGTACGCCGTATCCGTCGCGTATTTTGTTGGAGTAGGGGAATTTGTCAGCGTTAACAATGTAAACTTCCTTTGCATAAAAAAAACTTTTAAAGTTTAATAGTTTGTGTCAAATGTCCATTTTAACATCCAAAATCCAACTCCATGAAAGAAATCAAAGGCTGTTGCTCTATGATCATAAGCAACACAAACGTATCCAGTCAGACGGAGAACTGAGAACCTGAGAGCAACCAAACCTCAGACCCAGACATTACCAGCCCAGACAATTTGTACTCAGCATCGTGAAATCTTGTATGGCGTTTATTTTTAATTTCTGAATTTTAACCTTTACTAAAGAAGTATTTTCTTCTTTTTTTTTTTTTAAATGCGTTCCAAACATGGTTCAAGGATTATGCAGAAAGGTGTCCAGGTCAGAAGACATAAAGAAAAGTTGATGGTCTGTGTCACCCAAGAACCCGTTCAGGGGAGACCGATTACGGTCAACTTACCTAGAGTCTGGTGACTCGGGTCCTCTGATCCCACCTCAGGCCTGGCGAGAGGAGAACGCAGAGCCAGAGGAAGAGAAATTAGTTCTCCACAGCAGTTGGTGTGAGAGATTCACACAGGGGAACATTCCAGATGGGGACACAAGGAAACCAGGACTTCACAATTGTCAGTGTCAGTGTTTTTCAACCCACATGCAGTACTTTTCTGGATATGTTGAGTTTCATTCCTGATCAAAAGTTTTCAGGATCGACTGTGTTCTTGGCAAAGAATAAACTATTTTGCCAATATTAAAAAGTCTGAGCAAGGGAGCTATTTGTATTCAGGAAAAACTAAAATGCGTTAATATGTTTTAAAATATTCATAGGAAAACTGATGCAGTGGCAAGACATTACTGCTACACTGTATGATTGTTTCATATGGGAATATAATATTAAAACAAGGAATCTGCAAACATAAAATGGCAACACACAGTAAGTGCACTGTAGCGAATTGTCAGCTTCTGATACACTTTTTCAGCCAATACAAATGTGCAAAAGATTCACACGTTTGCCTTAGAACTGCATCCTCCCAGAAGACTTCCGTTTGAGGCGTAACTGAAAGTAGAAAATGAAAAACTCCTCTGCTGGTTTCACTTGTGCTCAAGTCCATATTGTCTGCCTGCCTGCAAACGTTTATAAAAGCTGACAAATTCATTTGCAGAGAAAAAAAAAATCGAAAAACTCTCTAAAAAGGTGAATTCACAGGATCTCTGACACGGTCTAACACGGTCTAATATGGTCAGGGCCTCTGAACTCACCCACAGTCTTGGAGCCAGCTCTCAATCTTTCCTGCAGCGCATCCTGTGGAAACAAAATGACTTTCGTAAGAAAGCATTCAGAGATGTACATTTGCTGACTGCTTTCAGGCGCTGGTCAGTTTCGTCAGTTCTCATCTAAGGAATATGCAGAACTTTGATTTTGTTTTTTAAAAACTACGAATATCATGCGCTTGTTTTGTTTTTTGTGGCATTTAGCAGTTGTTGTTGGTTTTCATAGGTCTATATTATAATTTTCACGTAATACTCACAACTTATTTGACCGGGAAAAGTCTGGAAAACGGAAAGTCTAACAATTAAGTCACACAGCACAGCGTCATTCTTTTGAGAATTCTTGTCTACGGTCACCATTTTCCCGACCTTCAGCGAAGACATCAGGCAGAGTGTCCGAGCATCGAACAGGGGATGTGTGTGCCCCCTGGGACACGGTCTCCTCGACCGTGAGCCAGTGTCGACTCCTGCGGACCCAGGCCTGACGGCGGTCTGTTGGGGAGGGGGTCTCCATCAGGACAAGGCAGCTTGAGGGAGAGGGGTTTAACAAAACACCGTCATAAGGATTCTTTTGTTTTGCCAGTATCACCTCCCAGAACTCACACATAAAATAAACATAATTTGCCAGACATCGCCATCAGCATCCATCAATTCTATCGCAATTCATCAGTTAAACAGAGGACAAATGTGTAAGACACATACAGCAGCAGGGTTCTAGCCAAAGTAAATGTTACAGCCGTTTAAACTGCACTGAACTCACCACCCACCACCGCACAATCCTAGACAAAGTAGTCTTCTACGAGAGAGCTAACTTGATTTGTTGCTTTAAATACAAAATAACAGTAGGTTATTTTGGTAAATAAATTATACTGCTTGCGAGGTTTTGTGCACAAGTTATTACCTAGTTATTGGACGTAATGTTCAAAATGTAGCCGGAGCCTATTGAATGGATGGCGGAAAAATAACTGAATTTGAAGGTACTGCGCAAAACGAAGAGGAAAGTGCATTTACGTTTGAAATAAACCAGCCTGGAGAGCTACCTTGCATAAGCAACCGAAATAATAATCCAGCCTACTCATGAAACATGTCAATATAAACTACATTTTTATGACTAAAATGATATGACGCTTAAAGTACTACATTCTTGAGACAACCGTAAAGGACGGTGGCTATGTTTTTGACGAAAACCTCGTTTAACATGTAGGATACTGGGTAAAAGTTATCAGATGGTATAACTTGTTGGCTAAGTACCTACCAGTAAACCAAGCGGTGTTTCTTAATCTAGGGTGATTTCTCGAAGTCATTGGACGTTTATAGTGACGGTTCAGTCGAGTCCTTGAGAACTCCTATAACTCCTCATCGCCCTGATCACCTGTATTCCGTAAGCGATTTGTATTCCGTACAAAGCGACATATCTTTTTATGTTAATTGGCGCCAACGAAAAAAGAAAACTGTCATCTTGACGCTAATGACGCCAAGTCAAGAGTGTCAAGACAGATATGACGTGTTAATTGTGAAGAAAGGAAGACGAAAAGGAAGTGTAGTAAATGTGTAATAAAATGTGTTACTGTAAAGTAAAGTGGCCAAATCATTTCGCTAAAACCGGCAGTTATAACAATTATTATTTAAATGTTATTTTAACAACAAACTGCAAGTTGACTACAATTTTCTACTAACAGCATTAATGACGATTGCTTAAACAGCATTTCGTTAACAGAACAATACGATACGGGTCGATAATGTAAAGGTCGTCAGTAATAATAACCAGAGAATATAAATATCACTTTTTACCTTCCATTTTTTATTTAATGAATGTTTTCTTCTTCAAATGAAACCAAATCCACCTTGGACGTTTTTCCTATTGCGCCTAAATTACGAAGATTCACTTCTAAAACGTCCCCATACAATATAAAGAAAACGGGATGAGGCGATCGATGTTACCTTAGAAACTAATATCCTGTCGATTACTATATATTTGTCTTGCTTGTTTGAATAGGGTAACATACAATAGGCCAACGGGAAACAGACGAGAGTGAATGGAACTGCCAATAATATTAACATTATCTAGTTCAATAATTCATGTATATATATCTACACCTGTCACTGAAAATGTAAATGTATGAAAACACACAGAAGTCAGCTAAATATGTCACCTAATTTGCTTGGGTTCTAAACATATATGTTAATACATAGTTTTGAAGATTGAAATAAGGTCAAATTATGAATTTCTCACTGTTCTGGACAATTCAGTGAATTTGAATCTGAATTTCTGGGTAATGATGACACTTTTGCCGCGTGTCACGCATGCCCCGAATCATGTTGGTTTCCTCTTCACACACCAACAGTTTATGGCAGCGAATAAAATTATGAACTATGAACTAAATTATTCATTTTAAACCAAAACCAGTATCACGGAAACGGAAAGTTCTAGATTAGGCATTCATATACTCAGTTTTATCTTCACTAAATTATAGCATTTTTATGATAAATAAAATTACCGATAAAATGTATTCATTACAAAACTGCACGCTATGGAAATTCGTTTATATATTCTTGTTTGTCGGCAGTTACCACTTTGTAGCCACAAGGTGTCAACCAAAACAAATTTTGCAAAACGTACACTCTTCCAGATTATTACAAGGCAGCGGACAGCTAAGAGTTACGTTATTCTATTGAATTTCTAATCAGCAAGATTTCAGGTATTGACTTAAAGCCACAGGATAGAATTGATTTAACTCGGTCATGTTTAATTGTAAGATGCTCTGGATAAGAGTGGCATACCGTATTAGTATTTTCCCGTTGTACCAAGAAAGTGTTTCTATACCTATTACACGGTCGAGCTAAATTACTTTTCTTCCAGTCTAATAACCAGGAATCCAAATTTTGATTTAAAAAAATCTGAATTGAAGTATTGAATAAATTAATATTAAATCTCATTATTAAATGTTGCAGACAATAAAAGGCAAAACCATGATTATAGAACTAAATTTGCATGTGTTCATAGATCATACAAATAAACCTCCAGTCCAGAACTGTCGTGATTTTCGAAACACATAAAACGTTTTAAAAATAGTAATTTGGCTACTTGTGACGTGCAACAACGCAACGCAGTCGCACTTTTCTTCTATATGCTCTGTAACCACTAGCCATGTGTTTATTGCAGTGCGAAGTGTAGGGTGGCTGATCATTGGGTGTGGCCTCGTGAATTCTCTGTCCCGCAAACTCCGCCCTAAGTGGGACATCACTGTTTACATTCAGTCTTCACATACGCTTCTCACCAAACCAGCCGCCACCCAGCCCCCATACTCATTCTCAATGAGTGACCTCTCTGTGCCCACCCCCACTCCCCTCTTTTAAAAATCTACTATCTTTTTTCCATCCCACTGGACCACAGGGCGTGGCCAACGGGCAGTTTCTTCCTCCCGGTGTTTGCCTGCCTTCCGACCCCTCCCCATTTGGACTATCCAGATTAAAATCTGCCACAGTTCCCCACATGGACCTGGGAAAAATTGGCTCGTGTTTGAAGAAGCCCAGTCAAAAACAAGAAAACCAGCATCCATACAGCCTTGGATGCAGGGAAATGTATCACTAATCATAAAACATGTTAAAAAAGCGGTATTCGACTGAACGATAAGCTCCCGACGTGGCTAGAAACGACTTATAATTATTATACATATAAACATACAATTAGGAAACGTCAGGGAAGAGAGTTTCAAATCATCGAAGAATGATAAACTATTCTTATAAGTTGTGGTAGAAACCTAAATAAGAACGCAGTTTTAATCTTAAAGGACATTTCACAAGCTGTTACGTTTTACTAAAGAAAAACTAATATTTATTTAAACTATAACAAGTTTGTATTGGTTCTTATGGACACTATTAAGTTAACGTCATATTTGCCAATGGCGCCTTTTCCGCCAAAAATAATTATCTCTCTTTGCGACGTCAAGGCGGTGAAACCTGCAAACTGTTCAACCTACCCCCATCTGACCCCACCCAAGTACCCGCCCTAAGAGACTTTTCCATTGGTTGACTTCAGTCCCTCTATGATTGCATACATTGCTCACTGGGCCGTGCTCTACGTCGCTCACGCCCAACATTCCATAATCACACGGTTAAAACGCGGCGCAGACTTAACTAATGGGAACACGCCCCACTGAAGAATTTGATTGGACAAAAATTAAGCAATGTGCGCTGTGATTGGAACATATGGTTTCTCTTCTTTCTTCTCCGTAGTGACGCTGTCAAGATTGGTTGCGTCGTTTCTAAGTTGATGTCAGCCCAAACGAAGCCTGAGAAACTCCTCCCGTCCAGAATTATGAGTGGTAAGCGAACTCTTTTAAAAAGTAGAGTACTTTAGGAATAAAGAGAAAAACATATCTTGAACGATGAAAAATGAAATCAAATTAGTGAAGAGGTTGTATAAATAAAGTTAAAATTGTTTACAACTTAAAAACCACAACGTATTTAATACACAAGTGCTGAACTTGCTAGCTAGCTACTGAGCTTCCGAGCAAAGTTGGCTAGCTACCTTGCTAAAACGTCGTTATCTATAGCTAACATTAAACGGTTGTGTCGAGGAGTACGTTTTTGGACTGAAGACATCAAGATAACTAGTTTCCTAGCGAAAATAATGGTCTATGAAACAACGTTAAGTAATCGGTTCATTTGATATAATTTCGAGTTAAGGTTATTGTTTGAGTTTTTAAATTCGGTTTATTGTCGATGTCTTGGCTAACTAAAACAGTTAGCTAGTTGCATACTAGCGTGATTACTTGAGATGTTTCTGTGGGTTTCCAAGATAGAAAGTCTGAAACTACCCGCTGTTGTTTAGTTATACAGATTCGCATCATGATAAGTTAGTTGTATTTAGTTGCTATGTCTATATAATTTAATATGCGTTATCAATGCGAGTACGTATATATTACAAAATGTACTATTAATGATCCAGCGAGCTGCGTTTTCTTACTCAGAACAACAGCAAGATGAAATGGCCGCGTTGGTGGAGAGCGGTGGAGGATTTCTTCAAAAGCAAAATTCTAACATGGGACAGGTAAGTTTGATAGCAAGATTTCATTTTATGTCGCTTGGAAATATTTTTCGCGATCCCCCCGATTGTTAAAAAAAAATAAAATAACCCAAAGTAAAAGGCCGGTTCCGTAGTAGAGGTGTACTGAGTTTGTTGTTGATTTCATTTGAGCACATGTTATCGGGGTGGGGAAACAGACACTGGTGGCAGAGGTAAATTAGACTACACGGGGTGTTCCTGTCAGAAGCCCCGCACTTTGAGAGCGGTCCGCACGGCCCACTTTGGCTGGGCTTTGAGGGGGTGGCTTCTAACGAGTATGTGAGTTTATAGGGTAAAAGAAAATATGGGAGGGAGAGGGGTGGAAGGGGGGAGGGGATGCGTGGTGTAGAAAGAAGGACCTTTTTAGTCCCACCCATTTGCGAGTGCGCGCTGCTCTCCCTCCAGAATTCAAAGGCTCGCATGCATCAGGAAAGTCTGTCGGTAGGATCTTACGTGCAATACTATTTACAAATGAAGTTAAAACGGTGTAATCTGTATATATACTGTAAATTACATGGTAGTATGACAAATCCAAGCCTGTTGGCAGCACTATTAATATTTATTATTGCTGCTCATGGATTTATAATATATAGGTGTGCAATAGTGATGGGTTAAATGCATTTAATTCATAAGTGTGTTTAATTACATTATGGACCATGACACTTGATTAAATGAATGGATGCACTTCTGTTTTTCATACAGGACTCTCAGCAGCCGTCTCCGTTGGCTCTGCTTGCAGCCACCTGCAGTCGGATTGACACCCCTGGTGAGTCCACAAACGAGGATCAGCCGTCTCACCAGCAGAATCAGCAGTTGGACGTAAACCAGGCCCAGCTGACCCATACTCCCAACGGCTGGCAGATCATCCCAGTCAGTGTTCAGTCCTCCTCCGGTTCTGGTACCATCACCACGGTAGCCACTGGACAGTATGTGATGGCAGGGGATGCTGGGAAGACCCGACAGGTGGTCTCAACTGGCGCCGGGGGACAGCAGGGGCAGCAACAGTACGTTGTTGCTTCAGCGCCAACTTTACAGGGCCAACAGGTCCTTACCACGTTGTCTGGGGTGATGCCCAACATTCAGTACCAGGTGATCCCCCAGTTCCAGACAGTGGATGGACAGCAGCTGCAGTTTGCCTCGGCCCAACAGGACCCCTCTGGTGCTGCGGCAGGCCAGTTCCAGTTAGTGTCCTCACCTGGGGGCGGGCAGCAACTGTTTGCCACCGCCAATCGGGCAACAAGTGCCGGGAACATCCTGGCTATGCCGGGGCTTATTCAGCAAGCGATTCCCCTGCAGAACCTGGGCTTGGGCAACAGTGTCCTACAGAACCAGACGCAGTTCTTGGCCAACATGCCAGTGTCACTCAATGGGAACATCACTCTTCTACCGGTGACCGCAGGGGCAGCTGGTGGGGGTGATATCGGTGCAGTTGGATCATCTCAGCAACTTCTGCAACAGCCGGTGTCATCTGCGGCGGGCTACTACACAAGCTCAACCACCACTACTACTCAGGCAGCCACTTCCTATGGAGGTGTAACACAGGCTCAGAGCAACAATGGCGGTGGATTCCAGAATTCTGGCGGCAGTGTTCCAATCCAGCCCGATAATAGAGAGAGCCAGCAGCAGCAGCAAATTCTCATTCAGCCCCAGCAACTTCTCCAAGGTGGCCACTCTCTGCAGACTATCCATGCAGGCGCAGTTTCTGCTGGCGGCCAGGTCTTTGCCACACAGACACTACCCCAGGATGCCCTGCAGAACCTACAGATCCAGACCATTCCAAACACCAGCCCCATTCTCCTGCGCACTTTGGGCCCTAACGGTCAAGTCAGCTGGCAAACGCTGCAGCTGCAAAGTCCGACTGGGGCACAGATTACACTAGCCCCTATGCAGTCTCTGCAGTCGCTCCAGCAGCTGACGCAACCAGCGAATGCCGGCGGAGTGTCGGTAAACCCTGTGCAACTGCAAGGCCTGCAGACCATCAATCTGAACACACTCAGCAACTCGGGGCTACAGATGCACCAGCTACAGGGGGTCCCCATTGCCATCAACAACCCATCAGGTCAGTGTTCTGGAGGGATTGGCTAATTCTGTTATTTAGTGAGAATTGCAATGATGGTTGTTACTGTCATTAAGCAAAAGTTATGAATATTGACATGTACAGTTTAATCATTAACCTTGAAACAGTGTGTAACTGAATAGATTAATAACATCGGGTATAGTACCCATTATGTGAACTACTATCCAAAGGTACTTATTCTGTGTTGCACCTGTCAATGTGTATGTAAGTGTGTATTCAGCGTCAAAGTCACTGATTCATCCTAGGAATCGTACTTAAAAAAAGATATGCAAACTACAATCCACAGTGTGAGGTGCTCTAACGTGTGCCGTCACTGGGTCCATTGAGGTTAGATTCGATATGTGGAAAAGCCAATTGGCAGGCAGTATTTATTGTAATGCGTGTTGCCTTTAAGAGAAGCGATTGGTTTTATTTAAAGGTTTAAGTTGCAGGATGAACTAACCAATACTCTGCATTTATCAAAGCACGAGAGATATTTTTGTTGAGAAGTTTACGGTGCTATGGATCAACTTTGTTGAGCTGATCCAGGAGCTTTAGTACTGCTTCAGTTGGGAGTTGCTCACATCTGGCCAAGTTTGAAACCTTTAAATATAAACCGTTTGCTAAGTATTTGTGAATGCATCTTTCACGTTTTTGTCCTCTATGGGAGTTGATTGGTCGAAACTGAAAGTAATTCTTTCCGTTAAGTGCCAGTCTTAAATGCTTTGTTTTACTAGTGGTTTGAAACGTTGATCTGTTCCCCTACCTGAGACTGAGTGTCAGTTGTATCTGAAATGCTTATTGCATTTACTGGCTCTCTGCCCAGTTGCTGCAATGCTAAAGTGGCCTGTAGGCAACATTGACATCCGACATGTAAAAAAAACAACCCTCAATGTTTAGTAGGACAGGTTTACTGACTTCCTGTTTGGACTCGCTGCCAACCACACTGGTTTGACTTGTTTGGATTCAGGGAGTGGATGTGTTTATTTGGCCTGCATCTATTAGTGTAGATAATGTTTTGTACTTTAAAAATGGTCGTTTTTTTTGTCCGACCGACCATCCATCCATGTTTCTGAGTGTGTGCATGCGACTCATGCATGGTGGCTTTTACAATGGAGGGGTGTAACTGGACACCACCCACCTTGTCTAAGCCCTGGGTGATCTTATCAAGAGCGAGACCGTCTTCACTTAGAGAAGACTGAATGAGAGGGGGTTCATTCAACTGCTGCTGTAGTGTTAAATTCATTAAAGTTTGTAAAACGCTATTGGCGCCCAGCTCAGCCTTACTTGGAACCAGCACTGTTGTGTGTAAAAGCTTTCCCATTGGGCTTCAGGCCTGGCCAGATTACTTATTTCCTTCACCCCCTCTCTCTCTCCTCATACACACTTCCTGTTTCCTGAACTATCGGTGGCATCAGAGCAGGCATTGAGGATGTATTGTTTGGTTTTAAAGTGCTTGGAAGGTCTGTGGTTCTTAAATGCATTCAAATTTCAGGTATTCTCAACAGGGCTCTTTTATAGGCTTTTCACAGGCTTGTTCATTGTGATTTATGTATGGGGTGACTGTCTCCGTTATTTGAGACACATTTACAGTTTTAATATGGATTGACTTGGCAGTTTCAGAACTTATGTGGTTGAAATTAACATGTAAATACCCTGTTATCACAGCAGCATATTGGGTGTTAGGGATAGTTTTTGACAACGTAAGTGTGATTTAAACATGATTAAATCTTGCCATTTTAACTGTCTTGTGATATGGGATTCTACAACTCTGGGGAAGTTAGTTAGCTTAGCTTTGCTACATACTAAGCTTGCTTCTGCACACTTCTGGCTGTACTGAAATAACCCTGCGACAGACGGTAGGAGTTTGCGTTTTATGAGGTTTTTGAGGTTCAGGTTGCTACGCAACGAAATATATCAAAAGTTTAATCGGATCATTTACGTTAGTTGTGCAGTTTGATAAAACCCATCTCTTCTTTTTTTTAATATAGGGCCCTATTCCCAAAATATGACATGACTCTGGGATTTGAGTCCGCCCAACACTACATTGTAATTTTCTTGCCTTGGTTTGCGGCCTTTTCGTGTGATGCCAGAACTGTGGGCTGAGGTGCTGATTGAGTTGACTGCCTGTGTTGATTTGAGGGTGATGTGTTTTGCTTTCTCCAGGAGACCAGGGACTGCAGGTGAGTGGAGTGGGAGGGGAGAGCATGGATGACGGCACAGCCCTGGATGAGGGTGGTGAGGCCAGCCCCCAGCCGCCCAGCCGCCGTACGCGCAGGGAGGCCTGCACCTGCCCCTACTGCAAGGATGGAGAGGGACGGTGTGTGCTTGCACCTTTTCACCGTCTCGTAACGCGTTTATCCGTGTGTGCTTGCACCTTTTCACCGTCTCGTAACG
>JAOVYW010000101.1:428702-451680 GCA_025775045.1 Hiodon tergisus
TGACCGACTCTGGCTTTCTGTCTCCTGACTGACTCTGGCTTTCTGTCTCCTGACCGACTCTGGCTTTCTGTCTCCTTGACCGACTGTCTGTCTCCTGACCGACTCTACTGCCGCACGCGTGGTTACACAGCAGTCACCCCATGTAGAAACTGAACCGTATTAAGTTAGACAATTGACACTGAAAGACATGCAAAGACTTTTCAAATTTGAACGTTCATTCTTTTAAAGAAGTATAGCTTTAACACGCACTAAAATGTTAAATTTGGTCCTGTCCCATTTTGAAATAATTTGAAAAACCTGCAGTAAAAAAGTTGTTCTTCACTCTTCACGCTGAGATGTTGCACTGACCTGTCTCCCTTCATAACGGTAGGAGCCCTAGTTCCAGAGCATCGTTTGCCCTATGAGGGAGAGTTGGGCCCCAGTCCGTCTCTGGAGGAGCTCATCCTGGTGGTGTCCGAAAGGAGGGAGCGTCCCCTCATACCCAGGCAATGGGGACAGCATTTCAAGGTACCTTGAATTTGTACCATCCCACAAAAATTGTACCCAATAATATAATAGAAAACAAAATGTGTTTCCTTCATGTTTGTATTTTAGGGATTCTCCGCCATGAAGGAGATCCTGGAGGATTGCTGGGACCAGGACCCAGACGCCCGCTTGACAGCCTGCTGTGCGGCGGATAGATTAATTACCCTGGGCTCAAATGCCGTAAACTGCGGTGATGGTGAAGCTTCCCTACAGCCTCGGTGCTGCACTTCAGGATTGGATTAGCTCATTCTCAAGCACCCCAGGCCTTGACTGGAAAAATACCTTCTCCTTAACTTTTACCGTTCTCTTCTGCTCTGCAGGTCTCTTAATTCTTCCCCCTGTGTTGGCGTATTTGCATTGGTAAATTTATCCTTACCATTAATAAATGACAAAAAAAGGAAATACAGTGTGTTTTTTTTTCTTACTCCAAGAAATGACCTATGTAGATACATCACCACAGTGCACAGCAAACGAAATTTGTAGCAACACCTAAAATTATTATTTTTTTTTTATAAAAAAAAGGAAATTAGGTTAATTAACAAAGAAATCTCAATGGCAACTCTTTAGCATTGTAGTTTTGGGAGCCATTTCTCTTCAAAGGGATTGTCCATTGTGTATAATCCCGTTTTACTTTGATGTAATTCACTCTCTCATAGGATGCTTTTAGAGTTCTTGCTGTTTGTTTGCGATGGCTAGTGCCGTCTGCGGCATCATTAGCTCCTGGTGCGGCCTGGTACTCACTGGTTCTCTCCCATCAGGACCAACCCCCATCCATCTCCTAAATGCAGATAGACTCTCTGTCACGCCAACTGCTTTAGTCTGTTCGTCAGCCACGAGCCCCATCAATGAGCCGTTCCCGAGAATTCCTGATGGGATGTGTGTACGAGAGAGTTTCCCCTTGTCACAATCATTTGATTTCTGAGCCTTCGGAGTTCGCTTGTGCTTCACTGCAGTGTTCGGAGTGTGCTGCATTCACCAGCTTGCAGAGACGATATTAATCCGATAGGCTTGACGTAGTACATGTGTGGAGCACTGGAGTCGGTTTCTAGTTGTTCAATTAAAAAAAAGTAATGAGAAAATGTAGAAACAAAATTAAGTCCATTATGTTTCTGCTGTTTGCCGTTAAGTCCATTCTTTTCTGCTGTTTGCCGTTAAGTCCATTATTGTGGTACGATCATGTAGAGGCATGCTGCCGATTAAATTGGCAATGTTTATTTAAAAAATAAAATAAAATAATGATTAATAATTTTCAAAGTCAGAGAAAAATGTAATTTATCTGCTGGAAAAACTAGGTTGTACATAATATCGTGGCCACTAAGCGTATATCTCCTATGTAAAATAATTTTATACCTCCTGCACCTAGATTTAATACTGGATTATCTAAATAGTTATTCCTATTGAGAACTTTGAAAATTGTTCATACCATGTGGTATTAGCTAGGTATCAATTTATTAATTTAGAATCAACCGCGTCGTGCTTGTGCGTCTTGGCGTGTCGCTACGCGGGGAGGGCGAGGAAGAACAACTAGTCGCTTTCAAGCATCCCTTCTCTTTTCCACACTGCAGGCTACACAGTTCATATGGGATGTTCCGCACCTATTGGAGGAGAGGCAAATCCCTCTCAAAAGTATTGCAAACGTACAGACATCTACATACAAATGAAAATTGTAGATATCAAATAGCGCTTTGTTGATATCCAATTTGGGTTTCAAATTAGCTAATGGTTAAAACGGCTTGTTATAATTAAGTGGATCTTATCCTATTGTCCGATTCTATTGTCTACAGTCAAAATGCCAAATGCTGGAATTTCTCTCAAAGGCGGAGTTTGATCGTCTTCACGGGAAGTTCCGGAAGTAGAATACCTAAAAGCGAACACGCTTGGGAATTAACTGTATTTACAGTTAATTAAAAGTTGAGAACACAAGCAAGGGTGAGGAATTACCAGGTTCGTGGTAAGATAAAATCCAATCATTTTCTGCTATGCGTGGAACTTAAAAAAAATATTTCTGATGTTAGCACTAGATAAAATTCATTCTGCGTACTAGCTAAAAGCACCGAGGAACTTGGTGTTTACCCTTCGCGAACGCAAGAAATCTGCTGTCACGGCGCAACACTGTATTGTTAGTTAGTTAGCTAGCTTTTTTTAGTAGGCCCTACTATTTTTATTTACCCACACACTGTTACTGGGACATTAACAAGAAGCTACTTTATGTCGCTTCCGGATAAACTGTCTAAACAGTTTTTCTTAGCGTTTTATTTCATTGCATTGTTGTCATTACCACTAAGTAATAGATTAGGTTCCCATTATTATAATTTTTTTATTTGATTTTAAAGTTGTCTTTTAAAAATTCGAATAATTTTACGGAGTTAATTAAAATGTCATGTTTTCAGTCTGTTTGTACAGCTCGTCTGCAACCCCTGTAGTTTTTAGTGAAAGGAACAATAATGTGGCCAAACCAAGGTAAATATCTGCCCCCCTTTTCTTAATGATTATGTTAAATAAATTTTTTGGATTATTGTGAACACTAATGTAATGATCAAACTTGTGTTTCAGGTCCTCCAATGGGCTATCCCACAGCTCCGGCACCACCCAATCCAGCCTTTCCACCGGGCCAGAACCCCGCCTTTCCACCGGGCCAGAACCCCGCCTTTCCCCCCGCCCAGAACCCCGCCTTTCCCCCTGCCCAGAACCCTGCCTTTCACCCCGGCCAGAACCCTGGCTTTCCTCTTGACCAGAACCCTGTTTATCCCCCTGGAATGAATCCAAATTTTCCTCCAGGTAGCATGCCCTACCCAGTACCAGGACAACAACCATACCCCACAGGTCCTAGTGCCCCCAATTTCCCCGGAGCCAACATGTCTGGGGGGGTTTATCCTGGCCCTTACCCTCAGGCAGGAGGCTGTCACCCTATGGCTGGGGGGATGGCTGGAGGGTTGGCAGGGGCAGGAGTGGCTGTCGCAGGACACAAAATGAACAAGAAGATGAAGAAAAAGATGAAAAAGGCCCACAAACACCACGGAAAGCACGGTAAACACGGGAAGGTGAGTTGTGGCCGCCCGAGGCACTTCTGTGTCTTCGTGGCAACAATTTGGACTTTGAATTAAGGTGGTAGGCATGTCACTCAGACACACACACACACACCTTGTGTTGGTGACTCACTGAATGCACCCCCTTTTAACATCTCAGTGAATCGATTTGGATTAACTGGTTAGTCATTTTTCTACATTGGCTCCTTGAGCAGAGCTCTTTTTGGGCTGAGAAGTTGAAATAATCAGTCATTAAACATTATTTCCCAATTCATTGGTTTGGCCCAGTGTTTTGAACAAAGGGCCTGTTTTGTGCTTTCTCCCAGCATTCATCCAGCAGCAGCAGCAGCAGCAGCAGCTCTGACTAAGGTGACTGACTGAAGATTTGTTACTCTTATCTCAAGTATCGCAATTGGAATGAGCTTTGATCAGTAGCAAATCATCATATATATGACAGTGCAGGCCGTTTAATTATTTATTTATTTTCTCTCTAAAAGATTGTAAATTTATTTTGCTTAATATTAAAAATATCAGAAAATAAATTTCTATCTTATATTTTTCTGAGCATTAAAAAATGCTTTGACAGAATTTGACATATTAAGGTTTTTATGTCTGTCTTCTGTTAACTAAATTTTTTAGGCAAGGTAACTTATTTAATCTGTGCTGCGTATTCTATTAAATCTGTATAAATAAAATAGTGAATGCACTGTTATGATTTAATCTGTATAAAATGTACTGTATTTAAATATTGTAAAATATTCATATATTTCATATATGTAATATTTTATTTGGACAGAATGAGACAATAAAATTTAACTGCTATTTATATTTGTGGTCCATGCCGTTTGTAGCTGTACTCGGGTCAAGATTTGACTTGGCAATACATTTAACACATTTAAATTTTGTTTCAAAGCCCCATTATACAAAGAATCTGACAACCGTGAACTGTTTCAAGTTAAATAAAATAAAAACTAGATTTGGGGATTTTGGGTGATTTCCCCAACGACTGGTCAACACATAAAACTGAACCGACCACTATGACCGCATTAAGTGTTCAGAATCTCAGTGAGAGAAATGCGTGAGATGCGTGCCTGGAAAGCTTTCTCGCCGATTCAGCTTAAGGTGGACAGGTCCGAAAATATAACAAATTACAATTGCTTATGCAGCAGTTTCTTTTCAAAGAGCAAGTGAGTGTTTTTTTTATGATTAGTTTAATCTTTCTACTGGATAAAACTCCACGGAGGTATTCTTAGCTACACGCACCAAGGGCTCTTACGAGAACTGAAGCCTCTCAATTTGCCGCTATGTGACTCAGGTTGGTTGACTTGTTTTTATATTTCGGTTTTAAATAATATAAAGCACAGCCTTGGACAACTGAACTTAAATACATATGACAGGCGCAATTTTAGCACGTGAGTTAGCTTCGGTTTATAATAAACACGTAGTTCACATTAAACAAATAGATTCCAATGTTGCGCAAAGGAACGCTGCTAGCAATCCGTATAAAATCACGAGCAATTTTAAATACACTCAGTTATTGGTGTTGTTGAACTTAAACCCCGAAAACGGCATAATGTTTGTAGCACCTATTTCCAAACTAACTTCTGGGTCAATTATTTAAGTTAGCCCTCCACCAGCGAAGCTGTGACGTCGTGTCTACGCGCGGTATGACAAAGCCGAGTTGCTTGGTGAAAAACAATAAATTAATTTAGTTTGAGAATAATATGTCAGATACTGTTAGCTATTGACAACGCATATTCCGCTTCACATCGGCTTCGGTCCTGCTCAAACAGCTTTTATTTCTCATTTCGTTACAACATGCCGAAAAAACATTCTGGGCGGGGTGAAGGCAGGGGTTGAATCGAAGGTGAAAGTTGAAAGTTGAAAGGTTGTAGTTTTGTTGTCTTTGTGTAAAAGAGTGGAGCTCGATCTCACACTATCGCTCTTCCCTCTTCCCCGAATCCTTTTAAAACTCTTCCCCCCTGGGTGTATACCCTCCCGAACCTCTCCCCTTCTACCCTTAAAACCCTACCCTCCCCCTGAAAAAAAAGAGAAAAGAAATCACAGATCAGGTAAGAGTAGTTCGTATTTTTATTTGGAAGAAGTGAAGAATGAAACAAACAGGCTTCCGTTCTCCGCTACTCAGCCAGGCTGCGAACGGTGTTGCAAGGCCGCACGACACGAGCACGCAGCACACAATGCGGATTCTACCAGTTAAATGTCTGAGTCGAATGATTTGTTCTTAATTGTTAATTATTAATTTTGTGCAGTCGTTGCTGGGATTTCATTCTCATTTGCTATAATAAAGTAAACGTGTTTTATTAAAATGCGCAAATAAATATAGCTTTGTGTTCATTTTGGACTTCACTTGCGTTAGAATTAGCTAGCTAGCAGCGTTTACTACGCAGGTAGCTATCCGGTCGTGTATTGCCTCAGATCTACTCGAAATTTTAATTTAAAACATTTTTTTTATCAAAAGAAATTCAGCATAACTGCAACAGTACATTTTCGTAGCGTCACTTGACCTGCCGTTAATCTTACAGACGTAAATCGACGGGAACCACCAACCCGTACACATTTAACGTTTGCACGTTGTTTCTCGGTTTTTACCGGAGTAATTAATGAGACCGTTTTGTCCAAGGTCCTTCTTCGCTTCAGGCATGTAAACTCGGTCCTAGTTATAGAATGTCGGGTTTTGGAAATGGCACCCAGGGTCTTTTTAAGTAATATCTAATTACCTTACCAATTTTACGTCTCTAGCTTTGCAAGTTAGTTTCTGTCGTATGTTTAAACCCGTCTGTGACAGATTCGTGGTTCACCATGACGAACGAGAAGCCTGAATGTTTAGGGTGCATGTAGCTATGAGTACAAGCAGGCTGAAAATAGACACAGTGTGTCGGCTTTAAGTGTCGTTCTTTTAAAAAATTACAAACGCTTCTTTGATTACAAATAGCATAAATGTATCGGTTGTTAATTCACTTTCTAGCCTGCTGTCTAGTGGATTTTAATTGGTTATGGTTTTGCCTGTTTCGCTCCATGTTTGTCACGCTTTTCACCAGTCTATTCTGTTTTTAGATTCTATCCTTGTGACCAAAGATTCCAACTTTCAGTTTGCCCGGTCCTCCCCACTGACATCGCAGAATGGATTCCGGTGTGATCGAAGGAGGGCTCAATGTCACTCTGACCATCAGATTGCTCATGCACGGAAAGGTTAGTAAGTGCCCCGGGAGTTCATGTTGTAGCTGTCATTGATAACCTGTGTGTTAAATTTTTGGATATTTTTAGGGGGCAGTGATATCTGGGAGCCGAAATTGGACTTTAATGTATTTATAAATGGTGTTGCATGTGTCCTTTATTACCAGGGTTGGCTGTAGTCCTCAGGGGTCACAAAGCTGATTTATGTCATTTTCTTACCAAGTTCTGAATTTCAATAATGGCAATTAAACAGAAGAGTGTAGGTAAAATGACCACCGTCTGAAATTGCAGCTCTTTGACTGTAGTGGGCCAACTTGGCTTCTAATTTGGTATAAAATAAGAAAAATTATGGTAAAAATCTGCAGACGTCTGACCTCGGATCTGTCTGTGTTTACGCGTTAGGTTCTGCCTCTGATATAAAGTGCATAATAAACACATTTCCCTGTTTGGTCTCCCATGGTTCAAATTTACCAACACACACACACGTTACTAACCCTGGTGTGATCAATGATGGAGAAATGTTTCACTTGACAAGATGATTATTTTCAGAACAGTGTTGGACCGGTACACACGCGTTGTTATCCGTAGAGAGAGTGTTCCTGTGGTTATATGTTCCTGGTAACTGTCCGTTCAGAAAGTAAGAACGCTGACGTGTCGTTTTGGATGCCTGACGCTTTGACGGCGCCTCTCTGATCGGGGTGTCGGTCCAAGGACTTTTATTTGATTTATTTGACTGTAGTTTCAGTTATCTGAGCATCAGTTGAGCAAATTCTCAGTTGCAATGAGACGGAGTCGTGGAGGAGAGGCGGTAGACCTTTAATGGCTTTATGGTGTCTCGTTACTTTCCTTTACACGGCTGAGGTGTTGGTTGAGGATTATTTTGTGTGTTATTCTTACAACTGAAGTTAATGGTCTTTTATTAATGGGAACATCTGTGATTTTATGCTAGACAATTAGCTTGATGGTGATCGATCACAGCTAATTATGAGGTGAATCTCGACTATATTTTTGTAATCGTTTCACAGCCAAAGTCTTTACTGTTAAATGACAGTGCTAATAAAAATGCTTTTTTATGATGATTTTTTTATATATTACTTTTTAGGAAGTTGGAAGTATTATTGGCAAGGTGAGTTGATTTTAAGATTCTTTAATTGTCTTTCATAACTGTATACCGAATCCGTTGATGCTGAAGTAATTTTGTTTCCCCCCTTTTTAGAAAGGTGAATCTGTGAAGAAGATGAGAGAAGAGGTACGTTTTATTTATTTATACATTTCTAGAAATGCCTCCACAAATTATTCAAAATCAGAAATGTTTAAAGATTGGCACCCGTATTGTCCGGATCCTTTTCACAGATCAGAAATGTAACTGCACCATGCTATGCTATACACTGAGGGGGGGGTTCAATTTGCATTTTAAAATAAAGTGTTGTCTGCTGGACAGAGTGGGGCACGCATCAACATATCGGAGGGGAACTGTCCCGAGAGGATCATCACCCTGGCAGGTCCCACGAACGCAATCTTCAAAGCCTTCTCCATGATCATTGAGAAACTGGAAGAGGTGGGCCTCGCCCCTACGCCGTCCCCCCGCTCGGAGTCACAGATGCTGCTCAGCGTTTAAAGGTCGCGACCTCTCCTCCTGTCTCTCCAGGACATAAGCTGTTCCATGACGAACAGCACCGCCACCAGCAAACCGCCTGTGACGCTACGCATCGTCGTGCCTGCAAGCCAGTGTGGTTCCCTCATTGGCAAAGGTGGCTGCAAGATCAAGGAGATCAGAGAGGTGGGTGCAGCGCGAGGGTCCCATTGTGACCGAAAGGTCAAACTCATTATTTCTGTTGAATGTTGACACCCTCACCGTGGTTGAATCCCCCGTTTTTATTCTGTAATTTTCCTGTGACGAGTCTGTGTGGGTTTATCGGAGGCGCGGCCGACGGGATTGAGTGGCGACCTTTCCAAAGATAAATTGCAGCGCTTATGAGTAATCTGTGGCTCAGTTTGCTGTGTACCGAACTCTAGACTGATTTTGAGATTGTGTGTGTAATTATAAAATGCTCCTGGGATTTAGACGACATAAATTTCCCACAGCACAATGTGCTTGTGAGAATCTAATAAGTGGAAGGGGCTTTTTGTGAGATCGACGGAATTAGATTCTGCCCCATCGGAAAGGAATCTCGGTTGCCGCAGATGGCTTTGTGTTTAGGCCCGGTGTAATCGGAAGACGTCCTTGTGGGAAGCTCATGTCTCGTCTTCTCTCCTCTCCTCTCCTAGTCGACCGGTGCGCAGGTCCAGGTGGCCGGGGACATGCTTCCCAACTCCACGGAGCGTGCCATCACCATCGCCGGGACTTCACACTCCATCATTGAGTGTGTTAAGCAGATCTGCGTGGTCATGCTGGAGGTAGAGCCCCCACAGGCTGGGAGAGTGCAAACATCTTCACCTTCTCCTCAACTCCTCTAAAACCGCTTTCTCTCCTTTTGGTCCCTAGTCCCCTCCGAAGGGAGTGACCATCCCCTACAGACCCAAGCAGTCTGGCTCCCCGGTTATCTTCGCAGGAGGACAGGTAGGTGCTGGAATATGGACCTGGTTTTGGTTGTCAAACAAACCGTAGAGCGTGCTTCAGAATCAAATCCAGAATTTTTTTTTTTTTTTTTTTTGTAAGCCTGGATTAGCCTAGAATGTAGTCAGGCCTGTCCATGGTGCATATCTTGTTCAGTCGTATTAATAATTACTAACCCAAAAAACCCCAAACACAAATTGATACTTTAAGTCACCTGGCAGAGTCTTTTATTAATATTTGTTAAAGTTATTTTATTTCAAGACGTTTTGTGACGGAACTGTCCTTGAAATTAACATTAAAGTGACTTAAAACCAAGAAATCCTTGGGTGTTTTCATGGTGCCAAGAGCTAATATTTTAACCAAGGGGTAACTTTGGTTTACGGTCGGGTTAAGAGTAGTGTGCTGACGTGAAACCGCTACGGCTGCTAGTTTCAAGAAAATGTATTTGCGTATACCAGGATTGGCTAAATGTATTTACCGAGATAGGTGTGCAAAATTTGCTAATGCTTGTTTTGCCACATGGCTATGGTATTGACTAGCTTGTTGTAGTACGTAGCTTGCTAACTGGAGAATTAAAAAATCCTGGCTTTGACCCTAAGGAGCTTGATGGTGGGAAAACACAGGCTGATTCCAGGCTCCGATTCCAGTTACTGTTAACTGTATATCATTAATAAAAATAAATATCAGGGATAGAGTGATGAGGCTGAAATCCCACTCATTTCAGGTCCATGTTCATTTTAATTTGCAATGTTTTTTTTTTACGCGACTGCATGGCGAACGTGCTGTATGTGTTTTCTCGAATGCCCTGACTGACCTGTAGACGCTCAAAGTAACGCCTTTCTTTTCCCCTACCTGTATGGTCCAGTGCACCGCTGCACCGTAGACGCTTTTAAACAGTCGTGGGTTGTCTGTTGGAGATATACCTTGTTGTGGATGGGATAGGATTAGAGTTGTGTTAATGTAACTTGTGAAGAACACCGAGATGATGGGAGAGACGCTCTGACCTGTCGATAAAGTGCCGATTTAGATGGGTCGAACCCGGAAAGGCTTTCCGTAGACCGAAAAACAGTATAATTACTTCAAATTTCGCCTTCTCCCACTACCCACGTCCTGCTTCAGATAACTCCGAAGACTCGCTGTTTGTGAAATATCACCTTTCCCCAACTCCACCCGCAGTGTGTTGCGTTCCTACACAAGCTTTCAAAAAAAGCTTGATGTTAGATGTTAGATGTTTAGTCAAGGTATGACATCACGGGATCTACAAGCTGTTTGGTTCTGAATGAAAGTTTAACTGAAGTAGATGAGGACGCCGGAGGCTGAATTCCTGTGAATGGGATGGTTCTGGTTGTCCGCGGGACTTCCTGAACGCTGTGTTCTCATTGCAGGCGTATGCCGTTCAAGGACAGCACGCGATTCCACAGCCTGATGTAAGTGCTGTAAAACCCGTTCTTCTCCCCCCCGCTCTGTACCCCCACACAGGCTGTCTGTAGGTCACCTTTTAACCCTTTCAGCAGTGATCTGTTCTGTTCTCATCCAACGTAGTGCTTGCTTCTCGGCACAAGGTCAGAAAACGGCTGGGATTTGGGATTTGTCTCCGGGTCCCCCTCCTGACCCTCTCCTGGAGCTCTGACTCGCATGTTCCGTCTGTCAGTCCTGCGCCTGTGCATGCGTCGCTGCTGCTCCTGTGTCAGTGCTGTCCAACCTGTCGGTGTGCGAATTTAATTAATAAATGTGGCGTGAACCATAAGCTGCCATACCTTCAGTAATTTCAGTACGTATACTCTGTGCCAAGCCTTAAGTAAATTGTGAAGAAGTTTCTGCGACAGAAAATGGCCAAAGAAATTTCAGTGTAGCGTGCGTGTGCATTTTTCACACATGAATTTAAATGATAAAATATTTTATAATGGAGATTAAAACTAGCCCAAGCATCTACCTTGTTTGTAAATCTACATGCTGGAGGTCGTCTCGCACACAAACCTGCGTGTATCCACAGAAGAACCTGATTGGTGATCAGGATTAAGTGTAATCTAGCTATTAGGTGTAGCCTGTTTGATAAATTCGTCTTGGCCAGGTGGTTGGGTTTTACTAGCTGAGTGTAATGTAATTTCTGCAGTGACTCCTTTATAAAATGGCTCCTGTTGTAATGTCAGTGCTGCTGTGTTAAATCGACAGATGCGCGGCAGGGTTAGCAACCCAGGAGTACTGACTTTGGTCAGTAAGGAAATAAAGTTTGAATGGGTATCTATTAGCTCTGCCTTGGTTTTTTTTAGCTGGAATCTGCCGCAGTGGCCCTGTTCTAAAGTAAAGCGGTGTTGAGTACCAGGCAGCTGACAAGACGGTGGGGTGGATCTGTGACAACGCTGTGGTTATTTGTTGTTGTTGTTTGTTTGTTTGTTTATTTATATACGAGTCCTTTTCTCATTAGGCCGGTGCAAGCATGAAGCATCTGCCCTCTAGTGGGTGAATTGTGAACTGCTGTTGTCTCTGCACTGACCATGCTCTTGTCCGTTTTCCCCCTTTTTCCTCTCCTCCTCCTCCTCCTCCTCCTCCTCTCCCCCTCTTCCTCTTACAGTCTTCCTCTGCCTCTATCTCTCCACAGCTGACAAAGCTCCACCAACTGGCTATGCAGCAAAGCCCCTTTCCGCTGGGTCCTAACAGCCAAGGGTTTTCTGGTGGGTACGCGCTCTGGACGCTCCGTCTCTCTCGTTACTAGTCACGTGGTGAAGTCCGCCCTGTTGGTTCTGCGTTTCCGACGTCCCGTTAAGGTTCGATTGACTCCTCCTGGGATTGCTCATTCGCACGTGTTGCTTCCCAAAATAGAAGGTTTTAGTTTTTGCCTGAGCTCCCGAGTCCCCGAGTTTGATTGATTGCCTGGCACAAGCGTTGTTTGTTATGTTAAGTGTTTTATTACTGTGCGAAAGTGACCGTTGCATACAGACTTGGAGTAGCTCGAAAGGATAAACAGTGCGGTCTGCCAGTCCTGTTCAAACGCTGTACGAGTAGGAAATGACCTTTCCGGGTGGTTCATGGGATATGAGACCCGGAAAGACCCAATCTAAGCCTGGTTGTGCTTGCTCCCTCCAGCAGGAATGGATGCCTCTGCCCAGACTGGTTCCCATGAGATGACCATCCCAAACGATGCAAGTATTCCATTGGCTCTTTACTGGTTTGCCCTCGAGCGCTTTTCTGTGAAGCGTTTCTCAGCAAGGCCCATGCAAATTGGATCTGCTTCTTGGTTTATCACGAATGGGTACAGATCCCTCATTAGCAGTACCAGTTTATTTATTTTTTTACATTTTCTCTGTAGTTTTCCAAACGCTTATGTAATGTTAGTTTTTTTTAGTTTTGCCTTTCAGAAAACCTGTACTTACAAAAGTGGGTGGGTGGCAGGGGGGAATTATATCCTGTTTGGTCAATCTGTACCTTCGGATAACTTATCTTATAATTGATAGCAGAGAATCTTTGAAAATCGGATCTAAACTTCTGGCCCGGTTTGTGAAATGGGAAGTTTGCCTCTTTACGCGACCCTGACTGTGTTCGTGACTGGTCGGCGTAACACAGATGTCCTGAAGTCATCTCTCTGCTTCTCTGCTCGTCTCCTAGTTAATTGGGTGCATCATCGGTCGCCAGGGCGCTAAGATCAATGAGATCCGGCAGATGTCTGGGGCTCAGATTAAGATCGCCAACCCTGTGGAGGGCTCCTCAGACCGGCAGGTCACAATCACCGGCTCGACCGCCAGCGTCAGCCTGGCTGAGTACCTCATTAATGCCAGGTGATTAAGACGCTCCTTTGTTTGATCCGTCGTGAGTGGGCAGTTTTGTTCTGGTTCCCCAAAACGCCCGCCCCCCCCCCCCCCCCCCCCCCCTAATCACCATAGTGCAATACACAGGTGTGTGGTCTGGAAAGAATCAACTCTCTATACGAGTTTCCCCCGTGTGTTGGACTAACTCCGACTCTACTGGTGTGTAGCCGTTTCGCTTGGTCTCGCATAGATAACCTCTTCCCCCTCCACTCTGCCAGTAAGGTTAGTTGTCCTGTGCCTTGTTTGTCAAGTTCACCTCCCCTTCTCAGTGTCTGGGCCCCTCCTCCTGCTCCGTCTTTCCGCCCTCCCCCAGCCTACCCTGTAACCCATCCCGACTGTGTGTCCCTCTTTTTCCTTCTCTCTCTCTCTCTCTCTCTCTCTACAGCGTAGAGTCCTCTAAACCTCCCTCCTTGAACCTTGAACAGACCCACAGCTCGAGCCTCTGCACTCTCTCCACTACTACCACCACTCCTGCTGCTGCCGCTACAACTGCTACCTCTTCCTCCTCCTCCTCCTCCTCTTCCTCCTCCTGTGTGGTGCCCTCCCCAGCCTCCATCTCTCTGTCCTCGTTGTTGGCACCAGGCCCCTCTCCCTCCTCCTCCTCCTCTTCCTCTTCCGACTCCCCGCTCCCCGGCTCTCCTGCCTGTGTCTCCAGTCTGCTCGGCCTCAAACCCCTCCCCCTTCTGGCCCTCCATGTTGTCAGTGGGACGGCCTCCAGTAACCCCGCCCCTTCAGCTACAGCTGAGCCCAAACTCTCTTCAGACCTGGGCTCAAAATCCAAGAAGCGAAGGCTCTCCCCATATTAGTTTTTATTTTATTTTTATGGATTGAAACTGCAAATGTTTTTCTATATGGCTTATAATGGCAGTGCTTTTGGACTTGACTCTACAGCATGCTCTCTCCTAATGTGCTGAAATATTAAATCCAATTTGTCAGTCCATCCATCTCATACTAAATTTATCATAAAATGACTAATTTGGACCGTGAACTTCTTTATTTATAAGGGCCGTTTTTACTACTGCTTACAATACGTGTAGTTTTTGACTCATCAGTGAGACTCAAAGTTTTTGCCATGCCCCATAAGTTTCAAATCGCACCGTGTTTTCCAATCGAACCGTGTCGAAAGTGTCAGTCAAGAACCTATACATGTGCTCCAGGTGCATTAACTAGTTAGTTTGCAGATGTTCTCTGTACGTTTTCTTTAAAACGGAAGTTCTCAAGGAAACAAGTTTAATTTGGCACTCTTTTGACGTTTAATAGCTGGCCACCAGTTCCGGTCCTTTTTGAGCCATAACCTTCATTTCACACTGGTGTTACACATTCGTTCCACCTAATAAGATCAGCCATTGACTGATCCGAGAAGAGTTAGTTCTGAGCTCTTGGGTCGCCACTTGTCAATTTTGCCTGTAGCCTTTGCAACAGCAATGCCCGATCATGTCCTCGGCACATGAAACAGACTTTTAACTGGCTATGCAACGATGGCCGTAGCTAGTGCGATGGGCTGGTGCACAGGCTATGCTGCTGATGGATGTTATGGAGAAGGAGCCCTTTGGCATGTTCTTGGCCACCGCCTTCCTTGGTTAATGTGAAGTACTACATGCGTGTGCAGGATCTGAGTTGCTATGTTTGTTCCTTTGAAAATAAAAGTGGCTTGATTATTTTTTTTCTTCCTTTTTTATTTTTTATTCCCCCTCCCCCTCCCCCGGTTTCTCCAACATCTCGCTCCAGGCTCTCCTCCGAAGCGACGGGATTGGCGGCGAACTGACACATGACACATGACACATCTGCACTAACCCCGCCCCCCTCACTTTTCACCGTCTGCTCCGTTTAAAGTGCTTCGTGCAACAATCCAGTATTCTCAGTGTACCCTCACCTTTTGTTAAGTCTTGTCCCCTCATTGGTTGACCTGCATACATACGTTTTTCCTCAGAAGTGATTTTAATTGAGCCCAAACGGTTTTATTTTATTTTTTTATGGGGGGAAAAAAAAAACGAAATGAGTGCGCTCTGTCTTTGTATTTTGTGAGGAACATAGGTGGAAAAATCTGAATTAGACCTAGGTTTAGTTCTGTAATGTCAGATTTTTCTTTCAAAATAAAGGCAAAAAAATTCTAAATTCTAAATATTCACTGTTTGCATTTTTATTTAATTTTTCCTTTTTTTTTTGTTTTTGTGGATATTTACCGCCCTTTATTAAAGGTGTGCCAAGTTCGGTCTGGATGGGGGTTTGGGAGGGAGGACGTGTGACCCATGAGAAAATTTTGAAGTTTGTCCTGTGACTGACGGCATTTGGGCATGGAAAGTGAATTGACCATTTTGTGGGGACTGTACCCTTTATGTGTATTTTTTAAAACTGTCGGTGAACTTGATTTGTTTAACTTTGTCATTCCTATTTTTCCAACTTCTCATCTGCCCCATTAATTAAAAGTTGTCAGTGAGCGTGTTTGGCGTTTCGGATTGAGGCAAGGAGACAGAGGTTTTGGGTTAATTTACGTTTAGTTTTTTTTAAAGTGTTTTTTTTTTATTAAAAAAAACGCATTTTATTTTGTAAAGATTGATGCTATTGGAGTATTTGTTTTAAAATGGAGAAAATATTTTTTTTATCTACCAAAGGGGGTGACTTGTGGTGATTGATAGTTCTGTCTTTATATGTATTGAGACCAAGAAATGGATCATTCAAATGACTAGATGAAGGAAAGGTATCAAATTAACACTAGTTTCCTGCTCTTTTCTTTGCTGAAGTCAGATTTTATTTTTATTAATTTTTTTTGTGCAGGATAACAATCTACTTTTTTGTGCACGTTTTCAAAAGGACTGTAGACCTGAGTGCCACAGAACTGTTGGGGGAAAAAAAAACTAAATGCAGAATTAAAAAGATGTGAAATGTATTTGAGTTGAGTATTTATTGAAAGGTGGGATTCAACACAACACAGACACGGTTTCTGACGGTGAGGGACTGAAGAGTTGGCTCTCGGCCCTGGTCCTGCAGGTTTTTAATATAAAGGAGAACTTGGCTTGAATCCACGGGTAACTGCCTCGGTTTTTCATTCGGTATTTAAGTTCATGGTTACTTAGAGATGGAAGGATAAACCCCAGGTAACTGTAAAGAACAGTTTCAATAAACTATCTTGGAGGCCGTTGTAAAGTTTACAGAACGACACTTACGTGTCAGTCTAGGGTAAGATCGATAATTTTTTCTCATGAACTGAAATTCTGCTTGACGAACAATCTTTTAAAATATGTTTAAAAGGATGCGTTTCATAATTCGCGTCGTTTTTTTTTTTTTTGTTCCCCCGAACCAGTCAAATTTCTACAGTGAGAGATATGGATACTTCCGTATGAACTGCGAGCTCTGTTCACGTCTCAAATCCATGTATGCTGTTTTAATCTGAATGTGTTGCTCCTTAAGATTTGTAATATTTTATTGTGTCCTGTCTGATGTTTAGTTTCCATAGAACGAATGGGTCTCTTAAGGATTCACGCTTGCCTTTTAAGGTCTTGGTAAGCAAAGGCGCAAGTTTTTAAGGTAAGGGAATGTATTAAACTTTGAACTGGCAAATATGACCACTAACTAAAAACGAAACCGTCTGGCTTTATATTAGTTTAAACAGGGAATTTTGTCCGTATTGTTTTTCATGTGAAAGCTCTTTCCACACACAA
Organism: Hiodon tergisus; assembly: GCA_025775045.1. Classification (NCBI taxonomy): domain Eukaryota; kingdom Metazoa; phylum Chordata; class Actinopteri; order Hiodontiformes; family Hiodontidae; genus Hiodon; species Hiodon tergisus. The sequence goes on from JAOVYW010000101.1 coordinate 445,468, forward strand.
ACTGAAACTTCTTTAAAACATTCAGTGTTGTAACCGAGTAGTTTTAATTTATCTTCTTAATTTGTCATTTAAATACATTTGTATAGTACAGATACAATACGTAATGCGGTATAAAAAAAACAAAACATTTTTTTTTTTCTGAAAGGAGAGTATTTTGATGCCCAGGGTTGAAATCTTACGAGTGCCTCTTTTATCCACCAGGGGACAGTGTTCTATTGCTGTATTGACAACAAAAGCCTCTCTATTACTCTAAGGATGTGTATCGGTTTATTTTATCCGGGAACCTTTCATTAATTTAACCCGTTCTCAGAGGGGACAATATGTGATGTATAAATCATGTACAAATCTAAACCCCAGTTCTGGAAACCCCTAACAAACACAGAAGCTGCCATATTCGTCATTTAAAATCAAACCTGCGTAGTCCGGTGGTGCAAGGTAGTCGGTAAAAGCACAACTCTATCTACGTTGATTTTCACACAATGGAAGCGGTTCAGATGTAAATTGCCCAGTTTGCAGGACACAAACGTGACGCTATATCTAGGGCTCGGTCTGTTTTTATTGGAAGTTCAAGGAATTGTTCGTGTGTTTCGCCAAGGAGCTTGAACGTTTTCTTAGGTATTCCGTGTGTGAATCCAAATGTCCCGGAATCAACATCAAAATACAATCTTAATTACACACACTATATTACAAACATGCTTTTTTTTTTTTGTCTGTACACTTCCTGTGGCAAATAGTGACTATAACCTTGTTCGGAATTTATTTTTATATTGACACTTTATCTCTACCATCGGGAGCAAATGTTAACACTACAATACCCAATGAATAGTTCATCCGGCAAAGACCCAGGCTACCCAGAAGGTATTGGATTGTAGTTTTCACTCTTAATTGGGAATGAGCGCGGGAATGAAATACTCCTTGCTCGTACACATGTTTTGGTTTTTTTTATACCAACAGCACCTGATACTGGCCTATATATACAATTACGCCCTCCTGTTTTAAAACATCAGCACCAACGTAATTTACAGTGTCAGATTATTAATATCATTATTACTCTTTAAAATATGCACTCTGTACAGTGAAAAGTCAAACTATGTACACGAATGGTTATTTAAAATACGTAACTCAAGATGATGACGTAATCCCTGATATAAAATATGTAAACCATTGAAAACATAATAATCCAACAACAAAAATGTAAACATAGTTCTCCCGGGCTGCGCAAACCCCCTTTTCCCTAAGCAAAGCCTACCGTGACTGAATTACTGCTCATCTGTCCCTTCATTCACACTCCTCCTCCACATTCTGTCAGGATTCACAAAAAATATGATTCAGTGCACATTGCATGTCACTGTGTTAACGGATGCTCAGAATCAAAGAGAAGCATTTTAAGGAAATGTCAAGACCATGAAGAAAATTCAATCAAAATCAAATGAGATTTCTTTGTCCTTTGTTTGGTTCTGGCGTTGCGGCACCCTTTTGCTTTGCTTGGTTCCACCGGAACTCCAGATAAGGATTTTTAACGACTTGGCTTTAAAAGTGAACCTGCTCCTATAGATTACAGGACTGGGCTCACAAAGTGATATCCAAAACTGAAGAAGTCAAGAAAATCCATAGTCATAAAAAATAATAATAAGAAAATCTAATGAATATCAAATATATAAAGGGGTGGAGTGTTCAAGTGTTCAAGTTTCCTTGGGATTGAACCCTCAGTGTGGTTTGGTCTGGATTAGCAGGAGACCTGGTGGGTGCTTGGGAAGTGAGGTGAAATTAGATGTTTTTGCAAGGCTGGGGCCAAGGGGGATCTGGTGGGCAGGAGCCTGGGTCCTCACCAGGCTCCGGTGCTGGTGGGGCGGCTCGGCTCGGTACTGCCTGAGTGGTCGAGTTCTGCGCTGTCGCAGTCGGAATCATCGTATAAGGCCTGATTCTGGGAGGAAGAGAAACGTCACGGGATTGGATCAGCGGGGGTTCAAGAACAAAAACAACTCAACAATGACGGACCCTCGCGTTATAAAGTTAGCAGGAGCTGCCATTCATTAGACTTTTTTTTTTTTTACATTTCAGCTAGATGAAATTCACTAGTGAAATGGGCCCTGAACACTCGGCGTAAAGCATTGAGGATGTATGGCTACGGTAGGGAATGGTATGGCCCAAGGTCTACCTCGTAGCTGTTTTGTCCGGTGTTGAGCTGCGTTTTGACCTGGCGAAGGGCAGCCTCCTTCTCGGACAGGCCGTCAGAGGCCTCGGCGGGGATCTCGGACCCCTGGGACAGCAGGTCGTCGCTCTTGTCGTCCAGACGCTCGTCCGTGTTGGTGCTGACCACGTCCGGCGTGCCGCTGTGCGAGTGGTCACTGGTGTTCCCCTCTTCGCCGTCCGACACCGAGAGGTTCTCCGAGCTGAACGTCGACAGGGATTGGCACTTTGTCATGCTGACTGGCCTGCTGTGGTCAAGATGAAAAGACAGACGTTGAAAGAACCCGCCGGAAATCACGGGTAGTGCTTTCAAGGCTTTTGCTGTCCGTCTTACCGTCTCCGTGGCGACTCCACCTCGCTGTCCACCTCTCCTTCTTCCTCCTCTGATGACACACCTCGCTTCTACGTGAGAAACAATAGGAAAGAGACCAAGCATTGATACCACCTAGAGCACAAACCCCTTCACTTTCAGGGTGGCATGTTGCAACTGAATGGCATCAGGTAATAGATAATCTTCAGATGCTATAATGAGCATGACCTTTACAGTTGGAGAGTAAAGTGCTTACCTGCTTGCGAGTGACAGCGGACCTGTATAGGATTGCAGCAGGAGTGAGGTGTTGAGTTCCGCTGCCCCCTGGCACCCCCCTAGGGGAGCGGCTGATCCCAGCACCTTCCTCCTTGTCCTCCCCATCCTGGGGCAGACGAGGGGGGCCCAGCACAGAGGTCCGACCAGCGGTCGCCCCCCTCCCACACGGAGAATCAGGGCTGCTGGAGAAAGGGATCGAGGCAGCGTCCTCGCTGGGCGTGTCACTGCGGGGCGGGGTCTCGGTGAGGTCATCGGCCCCTCCCACTGCCTCTGCACCGTCCTCTGCTCCGGTGCCCACTCCGCCCAGTCCGGCTGAAGCGCTCAGGCTCCCGCCTCTTTCCAGGCCGGTAGACTCCCCTTTGCGCCGCCCCTCTGCTTCCAGCGTGGTGGAGATGAGGTCAGGGCTGGAGGAGGACATCTTCTTCAGCAGCAGGTCATGCTGCAGACCTCTGAGGGCTGCGCTGGGGTCCAGGTGCTGCTTGGTGGGCGGGGCGCTGTTAGCCGCGGCAGAGTTGTCACGGCAGGAGGAGGACAACGCTGCCTTCAGCCCCGCCAGGTCCCCGCTGCTGCCTTTCCCGGCTTTTCGGTAGCGGGGCTTGCCCCGGCGAGAGCGGCCTGGAGAGGCGGAGCCCTTGTTTGGACAGGAGGGGATGGTGACCTGGGTCATGGAGGAATCTAGCTTGGGCAAGATCACCTCAGACTTTAGAATGTCTGGCCTGCAAGTAAAAACGACAGAAGCGGAGCATTCTGAAGGAGCATTCAGATGGACATGGAATGTTGGACAGACGTGGAACATTGGACAGGCGTGGAATGTTGGACAGACGTGGAACATTGGACAGACATGGAATGTTGGACAGACGTGGAACGTTGGACAGACGTGGAACGTTGGACAGACATGGAATGTTGGACAGACGTGGAACGTTGGACAGACATGGAATGTTGTAATAACTTCATCCGATGGTTGTTGGACATGAGGAGTTATGAGAAACTAGAAGGTGTCACTTCGTTTTCACCTCTTGCTGTGTGAAGGTAGCTTCTGCGGAACGTTCCGTTTCTTGATGAGTTTCTCCATGGAGTTTGAGGAGCCACTCGGCCTGGAGCTGTGATGCTTGAAGAGCCCAGGATACTTCTTATCCAGGGACTGCTCCCTCCTGGGAAATCGATAAAGTCAATTTAGCTTTCCGGACATCGGGTACCAATGTCCTTCCTTCCAAATGTTAAAACCATTCAAAGGAAAGCAGGAGTTTAGCTGGGTGAAAGTAATAAAGAAATAACATCTCGCATACCTGAGCAACTCCTTCTCCTTGAGCTCCAGCTGCAACATGACAGCATTCAGCTCCATGTACAAGTTGTTGGCTCTCTCCAGCTTCCTCTCATAGTGCTCACGGATATCTAGAGCATGCCTGTGAAAAGGATGGCGGTTCGCGTTAGCGCAACAACCCTGCGGGACAGCGGGGAGTGTAGGACAGTCTTGTTTCACCTCAACTTCTATCACTTTACTATTTATTCACTGCCCCCCCCCCCCCTCCACATCTGTCCTGTCCTGTGTCCTCCAGGCTACTTCTCTTGTGTCTGTGCAGACTTTTCCCATTGGTTGTCTGGTTGTCCACGCTACCTCCCAGGGCCCTTATTCCTGACCTGAGCTCCTCTCTGCGCCGGACGATCAGCTCCTCGTCCAGCCGATGCAAGCAGGTTCCTTCTGACTTGATCTTCTCAAAGTGCTGCTTCACTTCCTCGCGCCACTCCGCCTGCGGGAATCAGCCACAAATGAAACGCATCTCCGATAGTCTCTGATGCACGAGAGTGCGTTGTTATTGCTGCAGAGACACGGTAACGCAAGTGTGGACGGACTCCCTCGGACGTGCCAACGCCACAAACAGGGTCAGGCCAAAGAGTTCAGGCACCAGCACTCCAAACACCATAAATATAAGATCGCTAAGTCAGCAGTTGCTTGAACCTTAGAGAATGCGGGGCTTTTTTCACAAAGCAAGGGCAAAGGGAATCGAAAGATTGCATGCAGAAGTGTCTGTGTGTGTGTGTGTGTGCGTGCGTGCGTGCGTATGTTGTGTGTGCCTGTGTGTGTGTGGTCGTAGTTATTAAGCTAATGGAGTTTTCTGGCCACACCTCCACCGCTTCACGAAACCTTCATTGCCACCTGCCTCCTCTTTCTCCCCACTCTCCTCTTTCTCCCATTAAAGCAATCAATAGACTCAACCAACAAATTTGTCTCTCTGCCGTCACAAGAAAAATCCATTAAAAAGGGGGGGGGAGTGCAATTTGTATTTGCTTCATTAGATCTAATCAAAGTGAAAAGTCAGTGGAATGTAGTGAGGCGGAAACTGACACCGTGTGCTAGCATTTGTGTGTCTTTGCCTATGTCTGTGTTGGCCACACCTCTCCAAGCATGTGTGTGTCTGCGTTTTACTGTGTCTGTCTTCCTGGTCCGTTTTTTCTAGGGCAATGGCCCTTCATAGGGAGCGTATTGAAATAATCTTTCCCAATGCATTCTGTAAGAGAGTACGGTACCTGAGATTTGAAGTATGTCTCCTGTGGGGTGGAAAGGACATCGGCTGAAGCGATGTCTAGGTGAAGAAGGATTTGCCGGAAAGAGGGTCTGTTTCTGGGTTTGCAGTTCCTGAGCAAAAGCGAATGGCATGTTTATACTTTACAGAGCCTCGTTTGGAAAGAGGCAATGAAGTCCGTGGATGATCTCCAATCGATTGTTCCCGATCTCTATGCTGCCTTTTGTCCAATGCCTTTCAATTTTCCCTCTGCCTCTACACTTAAACGCTTATTGTCTGATTACTGTTCATAATTTCAGCTCTTCCTCCCTTTTCATGCCTGCGCTTTGCCAACCCGTGCATCTCTTCCTATGCCCTCCAACAGCACTGAGCTTTGCTAGCTCTGCCTCCCTCCCTCTCTCCCTCTGGCTCACCAGCACTGCCGCAGTAGAATTTTGAACCCGTCAGGGCAGCTTTCGGGGATGGGCAGCTGCAGGCTGTTGTTGCCAACCCCCCAAATAATGGCCGAGGAGTCCACATCCTTGTAGGGGACCTCTCCCGTCAGCATCTCCCACAGCACCACGCCAAACGACCTGAAGGAGAAAGCGGACACAGACGCAGGAATGTTAGCGGGTCAGAGAGAAGAGGTCCGGACCATGAGGAGCATGAGGTTTCACGAGGACAGAAGAACCATGACAACCATGAGGTTTCATGAGGACCATGAGGTTTCATGAGGACAGGAGAACCATGACAGCCATGAGGTTTCATGAGGACCATAAGGTTTCATGAGGACCATGAAGTTTCATGAGGACCATGAAGTTTCATGAGGACCATGAGGTTTCATGAGGACCATGAGGTTTCACGAGGACAGGACAACCATGACAACCATGAGGTTTCATGAGGACCATGAGGTTTCATGAGGACCATGAGGTTTCA